>JAGDQP010023746.1:0-28771 GCA_022664845.1 Lepisma saccharinum | reverse complement strand
ATAATCACAGGCGAGGATACGGAGCAATCAGTGCTTGCCAACGTAATTTTAAGATAACTTTTTTTAACGAACAGTATTCCTGTAAAGAAGGGCACGCTTTCTTTTGCTACTTTCAGTGCTATGAAAACTTTCGCTAAATTTAGTGTACACCAATTTTGCAGCTAAACTGAGCGGTTCCCAAAGCAAGCAACTAGAATCTCAGCATTTTCCGTCCCTCTAAACCCATGTCTAAAATTTTATGGCCGAGGAAGGGGAGGAAGAAGATGGTCACGCCGTATAAAGGACAGAAAATGCTGTGGATGGGATAGCTTGAGCTTCTGACCAAAATGTATGGCAACACGAAAACTATTGTCCTTAATTCTTTAACAGTATCTTTTACAGTGCTGTCAGTTGGCGGGATTTTGCAAGGTCTAGCGTGATTTTTCATACTAAAACGGGAATTCAATCACGATGTCAACTTACAACGCAAAGTGATTGTCTTTTCAGTTTTGTTAAAACATTTTATCGTCGCGTTGAAAGCAGAAGGGAAGTGAAGTATTTTTAATATAAAGTGCGCCCGTCTGCCTTGAAAGCAACGTTCACACGTGTGTGTAACTGTGTATGTGGAAGTTATGGAACCCCAGAATTTCTATCGATTTTTATTGATACGAGTTCGGCGGGATTTTATAGAGCTCCCGGGAATTCTTGAATAGTTGGAAGGGAATTCGGTTTTAGAAAAACTTATAGCACTGGTTATAAAGTGACACATGAAATATTAGTACGGTTCCGTACGTTTTAATATACTTCCTAATCTGGTTGCGTTCGTGTAAACTCGTGGTTGTGTTACCGGTAATTATTTTACATGAATCATCATTATCTTTTTTATATACAAATATTCAACCTTATTAAATTACATAAATGTGTAAACAAATGTAATACATAACAATATATTGATTTTCTGAGATAAAATAATATATTGCAGTACTTAACATTAGTTTTTGATTCACTGTTGTATCCCGTAACGTTTCACAAAATGATAACGATGCTTTTCCAGTATGTCAGCACCGAGTGCTTGCCTTGTGTAAGAAACCACGCTTCGCCACTGAGGATATACACATTGTCATAATTTATGTACATAAGTAAATAGTATATATATATAAATATATGAGCTCCTGCGTAGCCTAGTCGGTAGCGCGCTCTTTTGGGGATCAAAAATTTCGGTGTTGACCCAGCATCGTGAGGACAATTGGGGAGCTGCTGTGAATAAAAGACAGTGGCGATCACAGTGAGAGCTTCGGCTCTTCTCTACCAACCCGTCTGGTCAGCGTGGGAGCAGTAGACCAACTCCTCCTTTCGGGGAGAGGCCTCATCCACTAGTGGATTGAATATGGCTGTGATTTATTATATATATATATATACATACATACACACACGAGGGTTGGAAAGAAATAAGTGACAACAGCAGCGGTGCCCTCTTTGTTGATGTCTGTAAGAGAGCGCCATATAGCTCGAAGTATGGCATCTCTGGTGCGGAAACGCATCCCTCGCAGTGGTTCTTTCATCTTAGGGAACAGATGAAAGTCACATGGACTCATGTCCGGTGAATAGGATGGATACTCGAGAACCTTCCATCCCCATCGTGCAAACAGGTTCCTGACAGCAACTGCATTGTGACAACGGGCGTTGTCATGCAAAACAATGGGTGGCTCCCGTATGAAGTTCGGTCGTTTCCTGCGTAGTGCAGAACGAAGATGTTGTTCCAGAAACCTGCGGTAGTACACTGCATTTACGGTCTGGTTCGGAGGAACTGTATGCCGTAATATGACACCACGTACATCGTATGCCACTATCAGCATCACCTTCACATTCCCCAGTTCCTGACGCATCTTCTTGGGTCGGGGAGATGCTGGGTGGCGCCATTCATTTGATTGGCGCTTAAGTTTTGGCTCATAAGAGCGCGCCCATGCTTCGTAAAGTTTTTTTGCTCCTGATATGTGGTAAGAGCACTTCTGAAGTTCTGATGCTATCAGAATCAATCTCATATTTGACCAAGGACGAAATCACCTTTGTGCACGAACACCTTAAGTAACATCCTGGTTGCGGGCTGGAGAACGGTCTGCTCTTGAAACCTGCTCCCAGAAAAGTAAACCTGATCAAGACTTCCGTCTGCTGGTTTAAGTTTGCCCTGTACGATACAATCACCGCTCCTCAAGCTGTACGCTCAATCCCAAAATATATGGAAGGTTTCAAATCTACTATTGTAGGCCTATTATACACAGTACGTGACAGTGGTAATTGTTTCACCAGGAGGAAGGACCTTGTACTTAAGTAGACATCATCCAGTGATGTCCACTACGCTAACAACAAAACATTTTTGGCGTCAACTCTGGTTTTGGAAAGTGTTTGTGTGTGTATGGGGGGGGGGGGGGGTCGCCATTGTCCAACCACTATTATTTCACTTGCAGTTATCATACAGGATCCATTTCTCATCAGCACACATCTCAAAACGATCATAGGGCTCATTGTGGTGATGAGCCAGCAGATTATTTTGTACAATGTACATGTCCACCCGCTGCTGTTTATGCATCATCACCTCTTGCGGTACCCCTTTGTTAATTTATTTAACTTTCCTTATTTGCTGTAGATGGTCGGAAATGGAAACGTTGAACTGTCAAGGAAGTTCCCTGACGGTGGTGTATCGATATACCTCGAGATCCAGCCTGGACCTGCTACCTCTACCTTCCTCATCTTGGAGAGTCAGATTTTTTCAAGGAACACACTGTCCGTTCTGAAGTAGTCTATGCCCTCACCACACTACATTTCCCAGTTTGAACCAGAGTACGTACGAGAGAAAAACTGAGAGGTGTGAACCATGCAACAAAAATTACCGGCATGTGAATCACCCTGATAACATATGCAAATGCACTGTTATGATGACACATTTTGAGGATGAAAATAAGTAAGAGTCTAGTATACTATGAAGTTCAACTTCGAAATAGTGTTGAAAGTTAAATAAATTAACTTGTGTAGACATATCCATTTTAATACTTTCTTGAAATTGATTAATGACGCAAAATTTTACTTTTTCTGGAATGCTGTAATTCGTATCGTATATTAGTTTCATTTGTGATTTTTCCCACATCCTTTTCCTCTTCACACATTGTCAATGGGTTTTACTAATCCTGTAAGTTGATTCAGACCAATAATTAATAAAGTCAGATCAGGTAATTTCTTGTAAAATTCGTTTAAGATTTTGTTATTTTGTATAGTAAAACAGAAACAACCACTCAAACTTGGTAAAAGTACGATTTACTGCATTTCACATTCAGTTTTAAATATATGAAGAGCTGCGAAAATGTACGTACTACTGGATGTCTACCTCATGTTTAAGTTTCGTAAGTTTTTGTGTTTTATTGCAGTTTTATTTTTTGTATCTATTGCATACAAGGTTCTCTTTGGTATCTGTGCTTATGAGCAGAAAAACAACGGAGGGAAGCAGGAATTTTGTGTGAGTGAGAGTGAGTAATAAATAACCTTTAAAAAATTCGCAAGAGTGGAGAAGAACGGATTTGATTCGGTGCCAGCCGGCAACTCATTTTGTCTGTCTCTCTCAGGACAGCATGGAAACGTCAAGGAAGGAATTCTTCCGATCATTTAATTTTGTTCGAATGTTCAGTAAGTATTGTTTCGTTGTACACAGTCGCAGTTCCAAACTGCCAACGATGCATTAAAAGTTAGACGACCTTCCGTGAGTATTTATAGGAAGAGGTCTGAAATATAGAACGTACAGGAAACTGTTTTTGTACCTCTTACGCACGTGTTCTGAAACTGGCTGTTAAACTCGCTTTACGTGCGATATTTTCTTTTTTCTTTTCACTCATTGGTTTTGTTGAACACATACTGTACATATAACTTCTTTTACTTATATTATTTAGTTACGGCATCTGATTTCTCAGATAATTACCGTATTCTGCTTTAGTATCTATGAATCACTGTTCCTTCCGATTAACTAAGCTCTTGTTATTAGAATTCTATACACACAAGTGCCCTAACAAGAGCTTCAACCTAGGACACGTGACTGTTGAATCAAATTGTACTATTAAATGCTGTTTGGTTTATAGAACACATCTGTATTTGATTATTTTGTTATTTCTTCGAAGTATCTCTGAACATTGATTTACGTTTATAAGGAAAGAAATGCGTATTGAATTTACTATTGATTTATAATTGTAGGGGTGTGTTTCACTAATCTTCGTTAACTAACGATTCGTTAAATTCTTTACGAAAGTTGGTGAAACCCACCATAAGAGTCATAAATGAAAACGTACAGAGCACAAATCTTTGCTTGAAAATCTACAGTCACATTGACTTTTATTTTGTATTGATTCTTTTCTGTTTAGGTTGAAGGGAGATGAGAACGTTTCATGAAAGCACTGAGTCAGTACAAGTATATGTTTATTCGACATTATAATTTCAGATTATATTTTTATCGTACTTGACTTGATAATTCGCTTTCTACATTTTTAATTGCGACAGTTTCGTAATAAAATCATTGATGACCAGCTTCGAATCCTGTTTTACTCTGTTACTTTTAATTTCCAGTGAACAGTCAAAATTGCTGCTGCTGATTAATTGAAATTCCCGATTTCGTAAGGCTGACGTTTTATGACTCATTTATTCAAGGAAGAGTTCGTTGATCTCTCTTATATGTTCGGTTGGATCTGTTGCAACTTTGGTGCAAGATTTGGCTTCTGTAGTAGAAGCATAATGAAACTTAAAACATTTTGAAACATCGTAGAATGATAACACGAGGAGCAATGTTTGCCAAAATGTTTCTTCTTTACATTTTATCGATTCAGTTCGTGTATATTATACTCTGCAATAGGAATGGACACTTGAATCCGGATTCTCGCTACCCGGATCCTAACGCATCCTGTTCCGGATACTTTTGGAACCGGATACCCGATCTCGAATCCGATCCTGGAACAGGGTAATCGGATCCGGATCTTGGAATCGGGTACCCGGATCCTGGTTACTGGGTACACAGATTTGGATGTTAGAATCGAGTGCGGATCCTGGCCCATTATCTCTAAGGAAATCTGACCATAGACTATAGAAATTATGAAAATAACAGTATTTACTTTCTCAAGAATTCTTGCTAGAGCTCATGATCAATGTTTCATTAAGGCGAGAGCTGCGCTTTTCAGAGTGCTCACTATCCGTTTTCTGTTATTCGATATCAAGTGTAAATAAATAATTATGATAATGTTTCATTAGTGCTTAGCCTCTCTTTTCTGATTATTATATTCAGTGTTCGATTTGTTATAATTTACGAAGAGAGGGGGGGGGGGGGTCATCTTAAAACTAATGAAGTTAACAAGTTTAGATCTACTGCTACAGATAATCTTTAATTCAGAACACTATTTCCCTGATAGCTTCATCGGTGATGATCAGAACCTGGATTAGAATAACGTTAGGCATGAATTTCAAACGTTTATCATTGTGCTGACATTCGGATTGTGTTAAAGTACAGGGTAAGCCAAGCATAACTATGCACCTGACATCCTTTAGACGTTCATACAAGGCTACAATATTGTGAAGGGTAGAAAGTTTGTGTGTTTACAATTACATGTGTCCTGTCGTCTTACCCTGAATGGCGGAGCATGTAATCGTAGTATTGGCTTGTGAATTTTGAGTAAGGTGTCAGCGTACTGTCCGTTGAGGTTGTAATCGTAGTATTGGCTTGTGAATTTTGAGTAAGGTGTCAGCGTACTGTCCGTTGAGGTTCGAATGTTTCTGATTTAAACTATTTTTCCTTTGTTTCAGTAGAGGGGAACATACAAAACGGAGTGAAACGTAAGTCACAGTGAAAAAAAAATCTCGATTATTATGTTTGCGATTTAATGAAAAACTCTATTTGCAAGTACACTGTCAAACTTAACGACTGGTAAAGCGTTGACTTTTTGTTCGGGATGTCCTGGGTTCGATACCAGCGGCCGACCTCCCTGAAGGTTTTCCCATGGTTTTCTCAGTCAGACTAGGCAAATGCGGAATGGTTACGTACTAACTAGGCCCTGGCCAACTACCTTCCAACATCGTTTTCACTACCGGTCAAAACTTGAGATGCCTAAAGGCCATAAATGCATTTTGAAACATCAGCATAATTATTTTCTCAGAGTGTAGTAGTACAGTAGTAGTATGGTAATTTGTCTGTATATAAACATCTTTTTTGGATTAATTGTTAGAGCAGTAATCTAGCCTAATTTTAATTTGATTCACTATGTATGAATTTGAATTTTTATGGCCTTTAAGCAACTTGGGCTCAGACCGGATGGATGATGATGAGATGAATTGGTGGAATGAAGAAAGTGAGAGGAAACGGGAGAACCCCGAGAAAACCCATGTAACCCCCCATGTCATGAGTAGGTATCGAACTCATTTTCTACGAAAATATTTAGATGGCTCCTTGATACAATTCGAAACTAGCTCTCTTGACAAATATCTTCCCAACGACAAACACAATAAATGGTTGACCAGAAACTAAATCCAGATTCCAGACCGCATCGCAGAACTGAAGATCCGTTTCTTCTAAGCAAATTTTAAATTCAGACCTGGATCTTAGAACCGAGAATTTGGATCCGCATCTTGGAACCGATTAGTGGCGATTACTCGGATCCAGATCGTAGAATTGAGGATCCGGATCTTGAAACCGAGGATCCTTATCCTGGAACCGGGTATCTGGATCCTGTAATCGGGTACCCTGTTCCTTCAGGATCCGGTTCCACCCACCCTACTCTGTGCCTCACAAAATTATACATTTTAGGTTTAATAGGGGCGATGTGTGCCGTGTTGCACTATTGGGGGTTTTAATCGCGGAGGAGGGGTAAGGAAAGATTTTAGCATACTTTATGCATAATATTGGTAATAATGAGCTAAGTGTGATTGCAATATTTCTGAATACTTTCGAAGTTTCTTTTACGTAAAGGAAGTTTTAAAGGTGTTGAATTTCATACCTCTTAGGGGAGGATAAGAAGTGTTACAAGGTTTTAGTGTTGTATGACTCTACAAAGTTCGAGCATAACTTAGGGTTAAAGCTGAACCATGCTCTTTGTACGACAAGAACTCAGAAAGGTCGTAGTTCATTCATTGTGCAGACTTAAAAGGTATAAACACTAGCGAAAGTGTGAAAAATAATTACTATGAGAAAAAGTTTTTAGTTATTTGCTGTTAAAAATTTTGTTTTCCCATTTGATAAACTGTGCTGGTTACGATGATTTCGTGTAAAAGACTTATTTTGTATCAAATTAAATAAAGAGGAAATTCACAGAATAGAACATGCCGGTTAGGTTGTATGCTCAACTTCGATTTCGATGCCAGTATTGTTATTCCTCATTATTGATATCGAGTCTGTATCACACAATTCTAAGTTCAGACAGATTTTGCGAGACATCTTTCTAGTATCAAATTGAAGGAACCTATTTTCGATGGTAGACTTTTGCAGGATGGAAGGAAAAACAGTCCTTGGATTGATGTGGACAAACAATTAAGTCATGCGCAAGAAAAAAATCATCGAAGGGCCTAGGTGAAGATATATTAGTTTATCAAATAGGAGCTACGAAAATACTTCAATATATGGAAAGTTTTATGGGAGAGAATTTTTAATTGTGCACTAAATGTTAGGTGAAGATTAAAGGCACTGGAAAAGAATAGATGTGCAATCAAGGACAAGTTATTGCTCATGGTAACTGAAATAAAATAAACTATGTTGAAGTTCAGGATTATCTGACACAGTGTGGAAGTGAAAACACAATTGTAACGTATACATAATGTAACTGCAATCAGACAATCTATCACTCAAAAAGAGCAACGAATTGGTGGCTTTAAATTAAAGTTTTCTTTTATATGCAACGGTGATTATCAGAGGAGACATCCACGTGCGTTTGACGCGTTTTCTCCGAAAGTGCCAATTGTTATTTGACCTCTAAAGAACATAACACGTAACACGTGCATAAGCAGCTAAATAAACTCACTTGCAAGTATAATACGTGGTATTAAACTTCTGTTTGTTTCCTGCGTTGAAAGACTTGAATTATACAACATGGTTGGTTCTCTAAAATACAGTGAGTTGGGCAAGTTATTTCCCGATTTTGCCTACTAACCGGAAAATCTATATCTCGGTGTATTAATTGATAAAAATATTAACGTTTTTCTATCCAAGTCCCGTGGCCTAGTGGTGAAGGTCGACTTGCCTGCCAGCCGGTGCTGGTCAAATTTTGCATACAATTCTACAAACTAAAGGTGCGGTTTCATTTAGGCGATGGTCGTATGCAATGACCGCCTTCAGTGAATGCGTGCGACGGAAGCATTTCATGGAGTAGTTTCGTATGTGCATTTAGCGCCGCGCGACGCCTTACAATACTTTACACATTTATATGATTTACTTTTTGTGCATTGCGAGTTTAAGATCTTTCTGTAAACAAAATTTCTTACAGTAACAAAATTGTAGTCATGTTTATAAACAATTATGATAATTATATAACCAGCATTTTAAATTAAACTCAACTTTCATTCAATATAACATAATAACGTTACTTCAAGCTGCCTGCAAACTCTGCTGCCTTCTACTGACCACCAAACTTATTATTACAGGACAATAACAACCTTGGATATATTCTCTTTCTTTCGGGTTCTACCACCAATTTCATAGTATTTTCGTCCATTCTTGACGTAACTTTCAATTCTCATATCTGCTGAAGTTCATATTTGGCACAAAATAGTTCCAAATTCAAAGAAAACACGAATATAAACTGCACAATAGTCTGCAACGCATGCGATTGCTGCAGTTTGGCTGCTCTCCGAAGGAGTCGTTGTACAGTTGCTAGCGACACGATGCGTCCGACGTGCAAACCAAACCGGCTTCACTGATTTCCCTTCCACGTGTCAATGCAGTGACGCGTGCAGCAGTTGCTTGCGATCATTGCATGCAATCATCGCACAAAGGAAACTGCACCTTAAGGGTCACAAGTTGGAGAGAATAAAAAAAAAATAAGCACAAAGGCAAACTAACTGTAATCTAAGGTGTTTTGAACCCCGAATGTTTACACTGGTCTTCCGATCTTTTAGTTTAGGATCATTCCTGTGATCAATATCTGTGTTGTGATATAATGAAGATTTCGGAGTGCCTTAAAAATATAATTTTTATCAGGCCTAGGCGCTGACCTCGCTCAGAAAGAGAATTCGATGGGAATCTGTTCGAGTCGCATCCAGGCAATGGGAGTGGAAACATTCAGAAAATGCAAATTAAAATGATCGACTTGATCAGTGTTCGACCTCAGTCAGCCTCTCTGTAGTCCATTCTTAATTATTGGTTATTGTGCGAATTATATAGGGTAACATTTTTCCTTCGAAAAAGTTTATGCACAGAGACTTCCGTAACAATGTTTCAGATTATTGCTTTTATTATTTCAAACTCAAAGTATTTGTCAAGGGAGAACAAACTAAAATAACTTAGTTCTAAACAAAGACTTTGGCAAATCTTCAACTCTTACGTTGAACGTTTGCATGGTCACGTACCTGTGGCGCCAACTGAAGTAATTACTTGTGTATTGTGGTCAAGAGCACAGAGAAAATAGTGAGCATGAATAACATAATTTTGCTGAATGTCAGGCGGTAGCGCGTATGACTGCGAATGGGGTGGCCCAGGTTCAAATACCGGTCAGGACACTGGAGGATTTTCTTCGGTGCTCCCATGCCTGTCGCTCTTAGATGCACTCAGCCTCCTATTAAATTTGAGTACTAGAGTGTCCTTGGTACTCCTCGGCACCTTGCGAGGTAAAGGCAGTTGAGCGTGCAGCTGACCACCTTACTTTACAACGGCGCATACGCATCGCACAGGGTGTACCTTTACATTTATGTTTTGTAATTAGTTGCAGAACTTGAGCGCATTCGGAATTGAGAATGATTCGGATCAAGGTGATTGAGCTTGTATAAGGTCTTATTAATATTTGTAGGAAACAATCTAATGGACAGTTTAGAATTTTAACTGAACAGTGGTCCTATTTCAATTTGTGTGTAGTTTCTTTATTAGCGTATTTTACCTATTTTTATAGACACATATGCTAAGAAAGGTTACCGTAATAATTTGACATATATATATAGGTGTATTAAATGTTTTTATGCGTAGTTGCCTTCCAGGCTCAAACAGTAGCTCATCTGTATATTATCCAAACCAAATATTCCTGATTGTGAGCTGTAGATCCTTTTTTAAAAGGCAGCGATTTTCGCCACCAGACTATACCGTAGAGGCACAATGGTGTTCTTGTTATATGAGTGTTAAATGTATAAAATTCATATTTTATTATTTGGTCTCATTATGAATATACACTATGTGAAATTATCATTTAACTAGATTAAACACTGAAAGAAGATCGCTATTTTCAGTACTGACAGGAAATTGCAAGGAAAGCGGAAATTTTGTAATAGAGGAGCTTGAGTTTTATAATGTAGCGGAGAGGATAGGGTAATTGGATCACGCTGGAGAACATTGAATAGCAGTGCGTTTCCGTGTGTGTGTGTGCGCGCGTTCGTGCTTCATAACCTTGTTAGTTGCATGTTAACAAACGACCTTCACCTGGAACATGCTTCTGTACGAAGTCGAGTGGAAACACTTTTATCTAAAAGTGGGAAAGAGTGAAGACATGAAAGAGAGTAACGGAGAAGCTAATTTGAATGATGTATCAGAATAGCAAGGTGCAGTGAGCCATTTATGCGTAGGCATTTTGGAGCTGCACGAAGTTTTTTTAGAAAATGACCATGCGAGTTGCTTAGGTGAAACTATTGCATTTATTTGTATAGTTAGTCATTTGGATTGCAATGGGCGACTATGTGGAAAATAAAATTGGTAATTCTGGATTATTATATAATCATAAACTTAGAGTAACATCTGTAGTTACACGATACTATTTTCTTACATTACTTAGTTACTTGTGCATAATGATAATTTCTCTCCGAAGATGATCGACTTTCCTTGCGATGCTGCTGAACATCGATCTTCTCACCCAACTTCTAAATACTGTATATATAATATCTGATCAGTTAATATTGGGTTTGTGCAGAGGTTAAAATTAGCCAACACACACATTTTTGTTTCAGCCCAAAAACGGTTTGAGGGGTAACCTCATTCCAAAATTCAAGAATGGCAAAATGTAAAAGTGCTAAAACACAAATTGTCCATTTTCGACTTTCTTGAAACTTGGCAGATTTGTAGAGGGGTTAAAATTAGCAGACACTCATTTTTTGTTTCGGTCCAAAAACTATTAAGGGGGAGCGGACCCCACTGAAAAAAAAAGGAAGTGCTAAAAGCTATAGGAATGTGCAGCGAATAAGGTAAATTTTCCACGTGATAACACAGAAGTTGTAACGGAACATATAAACGTAGGAGTAAGTCACCAATGGCATTACAGTTGTACGTACAGACATGCCAAAATAATACAAGTTTTTTTTTAACGTATGAACAAGGCGATGGATGGGAATGGTCTGCCCTATATAAAAAATGAATTGATATACATGAATAGAAGAACCAGAGAAGAGTAGTCGAGCGGATAACGTCAGAAAATTGAAAAGTTAAAACTCTCCATTCATGATCCTGATGTCTCATATTTCGCAAATCCAAAATATGTAACATCTAATGTTTTCAGAAAGTAACATAGGTACACGTTTTTATCACTGATCTGCTCTTACAAAGTAGTATAATTGAATTAGGAATTATAATAAGAATTCTGCAGCTTGGTTCCGTGCAAAGTTTCAAGGTACATAATGTTCGTTGAAAGTATGGACATCGTATTACTTTCACTTCGCTACAAACATCGCATGTTTGTCTCCATCAAAACGGAATGCCATTGGATTATTGAATGAAGGTGGCCTTTTGTCAAAGTAACCACCTTTATACCATGAATATTGAAAGACATGTCGAAATCTAGAAGAGGACAACTAATTATGTATCAGAGATTCTAGTTAAATAATACTATTTCGTTGATGTAGATTAATATCTCTCAGTAGTACGAGTATGGGATCGGAAAATCTTCTCACAAAAAAAAATCAAATTCTAAATCCATATAGGCCTATATCGGCCTAAAAAATACGTATCTCTTAAGTTTAACTCCTCTACACACCCGCAAGGTTTCAAGAAAATCGGAGATAAAACATTTTGTGTTTTAACACTTCCAAATTCTGCCATTCTTGAAATTTTCCCCTCAAACAGTTTTTGGGACGGAAACAAAAATATACGTGGCTGCTAATTTTAACCCCTCAAGAAACGTGCAAAGTTTCAAGGAAATCGGAGGGTAACACTCAGATAATGTACCTCGTCTGTTATCGCTCAGCCAACGACTGGATTTCTCAGGAAAATAAGGCTGGATTCTTTGATGCGAAGAAGTTGTCAACCGCATGCTGGACCTACCTGTCATTAGCGAATTTTTTGTTTGGTCAAGAAGGTAGCGGAACAGGTCGTAATCAGTAACGGATAAGTGTGGATAATATGGTGGGTAATGAAATGTTTTATAAAGTTATGTTTATAAAGTGTTTTACAATTAAAGTTATGTGGGATTTTCACGTGGTCCAACTTCACGCGCTCCCTACATCATTCGTGCAAAGGTAAGACAGGGAAGCGGAAGTAAAGTGTTTCCTGAGTGTTTCCTCATGCTGGTGGTGATCACCAAAGTTAAACGTGGACGTCAGAAAAGTAGGTCAAACATGGTAATACCAAAAAGCCTTAAAATAAGCCTGAATACAGTACAATTTTAAAGTGGAAACGAACGCTACTGCAGCAGGAAGAAAAAATATGCCATGCATTCCGTAGGGATGTGTTAATTGAGTGGATAGTACGAGTACAACGGCACTTTCACAAATTTAAGGCCACGACGAATCCCTCCAGGCCAGGACGCACCACGTACAGGATATCCACAAGACGTCTGTTGAGGCCGATAATGGCCAAAGATGTGAAGCATTGGAAGGGGCATTCAGTTGCAATGCGGAAAACAATCAACACCTCCATCAACTTGGAAAACGGTATAAAATGAGACGATAATTCCCACATGATTGCGGCTCAAAAAGCGATACGAGCGTATTAGGGATGGTATCGAGACGAGACTGGCATCAGTATTGTTCTCGTCTCGAATTTTGTAGGACAGTCTTGGTGTCGTCTCGATTTGAAAATTACTGTCTCGGTCTCGATTGTAAACCTCAGTCTCGTCTTAGCTTCGAGTTTTGATGCCTTAGTCTCGGTCTGTCTCGAGAGTCTCGGAAGACGATACCCTTTAAAATGTTGCCGCCCCTTGACTTGATAAAAACATCGATTTTAAAGGAATATAATGCTTTAGTTAGGATTATAGAATACCAGTAAGTGAGACACATGAAAAAATATATATTATCGAAAGGTATCAATGTTTTACCACAAACTGCGAAAATGGTATGTATGTAACATTCAAGTTTTGCTATTTCTAAAAAATTGTATATAAATTGACTGAATGACTGTTACGTTAAAAATGAAAAATTTACACTTTAGTCGAAATTTTCTTAGAAATATATAGAAATAGACGAACGTACAGTGTTAAAGATTTTCCGAAACATCCCCCAGGCAACCATAACTAGCTGGGAATTTTCAGTAATAAAAGGCATCCATCATAGTTCTCAGAAATGTTGGGAGCAAAATAAAAATAATAAAAAAAAACCTTTTAAAGACATATTTTTCTTTAATATTCGTACTAAAAAGTAAAAAATAATTTTGTTTATGCATGGCTAAAAAGAAAGGCAGGCGCGCTGTCATATAAATGAACTTTATAAACTCTTGAATTGGCGCGCCTCATGCTTTTCTTTGTAGCCATGAATAAACAAAATTATTTTTTACCTTTTAGTACAAATTGTTAAAGAAAGGTATGTCTTTAAAAAGTTTATTACTTTTTTCCGAGTTATGTCGGTGTTCGGTACTTTTTCTCAAGCTAATATATTGTGACACAAATCCTAGTGTTCTTCTGCAACCAGTAAAAACCGAACGTCGTTGCAGGCTGGTATTTATTTTAGGATAAAGAATTCCATAAAAATTATATTAAAATATGCTTTTAAAATATAGAAATATATAGGCATGTATGAAAGAAACAGTAGAATTTTGTATTGTCACCGGACGTCGCTGTAAAAAAATTCATCGTTGTATGACGTCGGGAAATGAGTTAAATTAACGTTGCAAGATTTGAGGAGACCACGAACCATTGTGAACTAAAGAAAGGAATGTAAAGAATAATAAAAAAGCTTTTTAAAGACATGCATGAGGCACGCCAATTGAAGAATTTATAAAGTACATGAGAGCGCGCCACATGCTTTTGTTTTTAGTCATTCATAAACAAAATTATTTTTTTTTTTTACTTTTTAGTGCGAATTGTTTAAGAAAAGAATGTCTTTAAAAAGCTTTTTATTAATTTTTTGTCAAGCTTTTTTGTGAACCAATTCCTAAGGTGTTCGGCAACCATCAAAACCCCATATCATTGCTGGTTAGTATTTATTTTAGGATAAAGAAGTCTGTACATGTGTTAAAAAAATATTAAAACATATAAATATATAGAAATATATGAAAGTAACAATTGAATATTGTATTGTCACCCGACTTACATCGCTGTGTAAAATTTCATCATTCTTTGACGTCGGGAAATGAGTTAACGTTGCAAGATTTGAGGACACCACGAACCATTGTGAACTAAAGAAAGAATGTAAAAACAGGAGATTTGAATACGAGTTCTTTAGTAAAAAATCCAGCGTAGTACTGACTGCTCTAAATTTCCAGTTAAAAGAAAGAGGTATAGTGTGTTAGAATATGTTGGCTGAATCCCGAAGATATAAACTAAATTGATCCCACGACTTACATTACAGTTTAATCACCTATGTAATTGTCGATTAGGGTTCGGAATTCCCATTCACTTAAAATATTTCCCATTTCTACCAAAATAAGAACTGACAAAATGGCGGCAGCAAACTCTTGGTCAACATTGCATGCACAGTTATAATAAGAAACAGTTTTCTCATTCTGCGCACGTGCAGAACTGAAAACGTTAAATATCCAAATAATCATAAGAAAAGTCTCTGAGTTTTCCTCCATTATAATAAAGCAGCATGAAACACTAAAAATTCTGCAAAACTTCCCTGAGAATTCCTAGCAACGTTCACAAAACTTTTAACAGTGCACAGTATGTGACAAAAATTTTACTTATTGTGAACTTTCGTTCAAAGAAATTGCAAATAGCATTTACCAAACTCCACAGCCAGACGAATCAATTAGTTTACAATACTGCTCTTAACTGATTAAAAGTACCAATTCATAGGTATGGATTACAGCTGCACGTCCATACATTAAAGCAAAAAGAAAAGAATGAAGTGTGGTCCCGGTAGGCGCTACTTTCAAATAGCGTATTGCGAATCTTAAACTGAAATAAGCACATGGGTATTTTAAATAAGCCGTGTTATCAGATTAAAATGACATTCTAACAATCCGAACAAAGCATGGCATAATAGGTAAAGAAATAACTTTGCTGTGTTTAAGGCCTTACTATGTACAATCTGATAACACCCTCTACGTCGTCCGTCCGTCTGTCGAAAACTTTCGCCTCAACAACTACCAGGGCTACAAAGGTGGTTGACTTGTCGTTCGAGAAGTCTCGGCGAAACTTCACCAACGATATAGTATATGCACAGAAGCGAGTGTAAAACTTATATGCCAGTCATCTATAACATCTTGATGTATGAAGTATTGATAGTTACGTACCAATATACTATAGACAAACCCACGTTTTGATGGTTTTCGTTCATGCTAATACCTTTTGCTTTACAGGGTAACTCGAGACTTCTTGTGGTTGCAGCCTCTAGAAGTCTCCTACCTGCATAATAGGCGTTTTCATCCAGTGAAACCCCTCCCTAGAGGAGGTTCCGTGCATGCATAGAGGCGACCCTTATGCTGATAGTTCTGAAAGGAGATTCCATAGGAAGGTTGTCTTCCTTTCGACAGGGTGCCCACTAAGTCGCAGCCTCTTCTTCGACAGCAATAGGAGATACCCAACATGGAGAATTCTCCTATCTGCACTTTAGAAACACTGCGTGAAGGACCAGAGGACCTTAGAACCGTGTAGTTGGTAGCCAAAACGACGACGATACACCAGATAGACGAAGTGGTGATTTCACAATTAATGAAAATATAGTCGCAGCGACTGAAAAGTGCGTATGAAAAACTGAAAACCATAGGGCTTATTTTTCAGTGTTGTTTTGTCAAAACGAAATTTCATACCACCACCGTATGATCAGTTCATTAGGCGTAGCTGCTTCAAGTGAGATGGTGCTGTTTTTCACTGCAGGCTGTACAGAATGCCCTAGTTTAAACTCCTGCGGGGAGAACACCCGCAGCTTTCGAGCAGCGTCACATTTAGGCTACACCTGCTGACGAAACTGATGGCACAGCTTGTCCTGTAGACATATAATGAGGTTGTGTTGTGACGTGACTTCGGTGGACCAATACTTACAGTGTGCAGGGTGTGTTTCAACCATACGTGCAATCAGACACTGAAATTTCACAAAATCAATAGAATGTTACCAACGCAAAATAATGTTACCATCCGATTGAGTAAATTAGAGGAAATGTTCGTGTTGCGAAGCACAATAACATTCTTATTTGTATGATTAATAAGAGTTATCAGAAATTAAAAGAACTTTACAGAAGTACCACTTCTCTAATTTGGTACGATCGTGTATATCGTGTTAACATTCACTTGATACAATTGTATAGATGGTGTTTCCAAATATCAATTGAGGCATAGTTTGCCAATATTACTATTTGAACGTTTGCACTTACGTTACAACAGTTAAAAAAAAGAAAATAAATATTCGGGCAAATACTTTACGTATTAAAATTAGATGATTTTAATTGAGTGGTACGGATATTCAAGAAGATAATACTCTAAAATCGAAATTGCACATAATTGGAGACTCGTAGTGTTTTTATGAAATATTGTAAAATTTTATATGTTGTGAACACGTTTTTCAATATGAAATTCTTTGGAGATTTAATGAATGTAGTTATTACGAAAATGATTTCTAGAAAAGACATTCTGATTGTCATGAACGTAGTTTTCAACGTTGTGTTAGTGTTCTACTCTAGAGCAGTAAAATGAATTGTTGAGCCAGATGAATACTGATGGATTTTAGTAACATATGAAATGCTTTAAATTTTGCTCTATATTTTTTTGTTTGACGTAGTCTTCGTGACTGTGGTTGTTTGTCTGTAGGATAATATATAGGTGCGTTAGTTACAATTCGTTTTTCCTAAAAGAAATCTTGATTTGCCAAAAATAGAGTACAGTGTGTGTGTGTGTGTGTGTTTTAAGTGAACACGCCCCTTCTCTGCAGTAATCTACTTAGTTTAGATCTGTATGAATATGTAGTGCCGGAAGGGTGTGGTTAGTTCATATCAGATAGAATGTTTTTGCGTGACAACCTTAGACCATACTAATTTGACACTCGAAACGTACATAACTTTGACAGAACACAAGAGATACTATAATAATGTTTTTAATGATATAAGAAAATTCCAGCATTTACTGAATAGTGTTGATTCCGTGAGTAATTTTTAGTCAAGTAATGGAGATGATTTTGAATACTAGATTGCGAATAATCAGAAGAATTTTTTAATGGTTTGCTTCTTGATATATGCAACTAGCTTCATGAGCTGATGTAGCATAATTCTCCATACACATAAATGAAGCTTCACATTGAATACACGATAATACCATGTGTGCGCGATGGTTTGTCATTTCCGTCAACTACGAATACGCAGTGAAATGTCAAAAAGAAATACTTCATTGTGAGGAGAAAAATAGTGTACAATACTTTGGGTCTGTCCCGTCAAGAGATAGTCTTCTGATGAGAAAGCTTGAATTATTTCAATTTTAAAGGCGCAATTTCAATTTTAATTTCAATTATTTCAATTTTAAGAAATCCAGTTTCTTAAGATTTGTGCATTCATAAATCATGCAGAATATTTACTGATATATTTGATTTGTTTGCATGGAAACGACCAGAAGTATCAGACTTTACTAACATGAGGATTTGAAAACAAGTTTTTAATCGGGAAGGCTTTCGGAAACTAGCTGATTTTAAAATGACCGCTTGAAGTTTGTATCTTCTATGTTTATTTAAATTTCAAATTTGGGTTATCATTTCCTTCGTTGACCTGGGAAATTTTCTGAATAACTTATAATGTCCAGGACTCTCTTCCAGGAGGCAGGCGGACACAAAAGCAAATTAGGAGGCCGCGGCGCCGTCGCCCAAAGGGGAATTACCCAAAACTTCACAACGTTTGTTAAACCTACCCGAGAGACAAGCCTGCATTACGCCACAGAAGAGGGCACAAAAAAACAAAAACGAAAAGAACCGCTATCGGACCTGAAGACAAGGCGGGTACCTACCCATTGATGCTTTGCTTCAGCATAATATCCATCGAAGACAGTATACACAGAACACGAAGCATGCATGTAAGAAGTCCGAACAGAAGTGCCAAAACGCAGAGAAGTTTGTGAAAAGCAGAAGGGAGAAAAGACCCAAAGAAAAAATGGGTGAGGGGAGACTTCGGCGAGAACATCCCGCTGTAAACAGAACTCAAAACACACATCAGCTTCAAAAATCTTCATTTTCCGAACCCAATGCTCATTAAAGACATGAAGAAGAAGGAAGAAAGAAACCTTAAGATAAGACTTGCGCAAAGAAAGCAGTCGAAGAATCGTCGAGGAAAATATCTAGAGCTCATAAACGCTATTTCAGTGACCTACTGTAACAGAGTTACTATTCAGAGGTTCCCATCAGGACATGGAACAGGCCGGTCAATTCATACCATATTCCACCTTATTCAGCTACTACTCTCATGGCCTTCACCATAACTCACTTCCCATAACGGAAAAACAAGAACTCGACATCGAACTATAAAGCTCCAGGTGGAACCCAGTTCCCGTCCCTGGAGCAGTAGTCGACCCTTGCACTTCGACACTGTAAGGATAGTTTGGCCGTGGGGCGCCTGTGCACCCGACCCAAGTCCAAAACTGCAACTTCACTCCGGTATCCAACATCCTACCTGGTTCTTTCAATGAGAGGCGAGAATCCAACCGGAACGAAAAGGAGGAAGGGGCGGGGCCCAGCAACCTGACTAACGTAGTGAAAATAAATGCAACAATTAAAGATTGTTTATAATTAAAACGAGAGCAAATTTAATTAATATAAGGCAATAAGATATACAAAGAATAACTAACTAATAAAAGAAGAAATTAATAAAGAATAAAATCCCTCCATTTCAACAACGAGAGAGATAATGGGATAGCCTCAGTATGTCTACACTTGTACGAATAAAACCTCTTTGATATTGTGCCGCCGCCGGCTGAAGAAAATATAGCCTTCGTCTCTGAATCAACAGAGCTTCAGAAAAAAAGAGAAGAAAACACACAAAAGGAAAGGGGAGAGGGTAATATATGCAACGACCACCCGATGGTGCGGATGGGTCGTTACATATTTTCCCCTACCAAGAAAAGAAAAGAAAGACAATGTCCCAAAATTGGATTTCTTTTCTTAAACAACTCTCTCAAGGTTTTCATGGCCGAGGGGAAAAGAGAGGATGGAAAAGCAGGGAGAATCTTAATTTCCATTCCTTAACAATTACTCTTTCCTTTCTTCGGTACAATCAAAAACCCGGAGATTGCCAAAATGACCTGTCCTAACCCACCATGGCCACAACCTGAACTTGTTTCGGGAGTAGGACTCAATGCGACACCAGATCATCCCTTATCAGGCGGCCGTGTGAGAGAAATTTGTTTAAGATATATATGTTCGCACACTCATAACGCATCTGCTGGCAACCCTGATAAGGACCGCCCCCGAGGTTTAATACCTGATACGAAGGGTCTTGAACATTTGCAGGAACACGGCATACAACTCCCGAAGAAGGCCCTGGGTTTGGACTCGAAACCGTATCAGCGGGGTGGGTAACTCGATATCAACACTGGGAAGGTTCTCGTACCGAATACATGACAACAACACCCGCACCCTGAGAGAAAAATTGCTGAATTTTAGTGTAGATATTCCGGAGAGGTGAAATTTAGCAAGATTCTACATCACACACAAGATTTTCTATACCAGGCTACGTACAGGTTTGTTGCTCAGCCATGACCAATCTGTACAGCCGGTAATAGACGGAAAATCATGTCTACCCCTCGTTAGCACTTGCAAGATACAGGAAATCCTTTTAACGCAATTTCAAATAGTTTTGTACGGATACTACACAGTCCCACTCCTGTGTGCGATCCTTACGATCTGTACGATCCCAGAGACTACAAACTACGTGAACGGATTTTCCTTCTGCGTAATAAAAACTAACTGTAGACTGGTTGGTGATGGTGCGTAGTGGCTGAGAAGCAATTATCGTGTATTCCAAACAAAATAACTGTTTGTGATACTGGCCACCGAGTAAATAAAGTGAAAATAGTCACTTTGTGTACGGTAGTGAAGAAGTGAACTGTTTGTGAACTCAGCAGAATGTGCCTCTCTGATATTTAGTTTTCTAATTAAGACATTTGGAGTTAAGTTTGTTTGTTTGTTTTGTATGCATTTGGATTCTGCAAAACAACTTTTTCTATTTATTTTTACAACGATCTGTGGCATGTGCTATATAATGCAATATGGTGTGGAATTGGTTAAAGAAAATTTGGGGTGGGTACCGCAGATGGCCGCATAGAAAGTACAGGTTATGTTTACGTATGGCCATGTTTACGTACGTTTCCAAAAGTTCTAGAATACCGTTCAAAATGTCCAAGGTGTAGTGCAGAAAATCTGGACTACCGTCAAGAAAACCAGGAGCACGGACAAGAAATTCTAGACCTGCGCTTCAAAATCAAAGGTTCACTCTAGTAAATCTAGACCCCCATCAAGGAAACAAGGAGCATGACCAAGAAAATCTAGACAACAGCTAAAGAAATCAAAATTTAAGCCTAGAAAATCTGGGTTACTGTCAAGAAAATCAAGAGTATAGCCAAGAAATTCTAGACCACCGACCATGGAAATCAATGGTATGACCTAGAAAATCTAGACCACCGTCATGAGAATCTAGAACCCCACCCTGTCAGTTCTGTACCAAACATACGTACAGGTACGTCTGCGCTATCCTTGCTACCTTGGTTCTGTTCCTTCCAACACAGTACAGAAAATCTTGAGCCCCCACACAGAATGCAGTATTCCTGCCGTAGCATGTGGAGCGCCAGGAAAGCCGCCTGTAACCGGAGTCTACGTTTTTTCCTTCTAAATACAGTCAATTTTTCTCTGCGTGACGTGTGACGGCAACCCTGATAAGTGTCCTTCTCCCGTTTGTTGCCATAAGATCTTTGATTATTGTTAGTGATTTCAGTCACTGAAATAGCTCATAAACACTATTCCAGTGACCTACTGTAACAGGGTTACTATTCAGAGGTTCCCATCAGGACATGGAGCAGGCCGGTCAATTCATAGCATATTCCACCTTATTCAGGTACTGCTCTCATCGCCGGAAAAACAAAAACGCGACATCGAACTATAAAGCTCCAGGTGGAACCCAGTTCCCGTCCCTGGAGCAGTAGTCGACCCTTGCACCCGACCCAAGTCCAAAACTGCAACTTCACTCCGGTATCCAACATCCTACCTGGTTCTTACAAGCTTAAACCACACATTCTTCACCCGGTACACTGCTGTGTTCTAGTGACTTTTATAGTCAGGATTTATGTACTGTTCTTCTTCCTTGGTTTTGGCAGCTGGCAACATTGATAATCACCAGCTGATCATTGCATTTGTTTTTGATACTCAGACATTATTGACTTTGTTGAAATGTCAAAGCTCATGTAATTACTTTTGCTTACTGATGTACTGCATCTGCTGTCGATGGAATATTACGCCTGCATCTGGGATTTGAATACATGCTGTTAGGAGATATCTTTCGTACAGCTAAGTACTTTTATATGATATGTGAACCTTGTTGATAATGGGAGACCATTTATTTATATCTGATGCAAAAGAACCTAAATTTACTAAGTTGTATTGAGTGGACACATGTTTACTACTGAAATAAAACCTACGGTTTTCTATACTTATGTATATCTTTTCGTATGTTGATCTTCATTGTCCGTACTTGGCAAAGATTTACATGATACTTTGCTAAGTTTTCTTAAGGCATTTAGCATATAATATTAAAGATTCGACTGCATAATCATTTCAACAATCATGACACATCCAAGCAAAGAGCAGAATTGGCGAAGTTTGGAAATGCGTAAGATACCTGCAGTGTTCGAAAAATTCGATCCAGACTCGATGGACATCACTGTATTTGTAGAACAGTGCGAGTCCTATTGTGAAATGTGGACCATTCCAGGAGAGGAATGTGGCAGAATATTACTGGCAGGGCACCTCTCCCAAACAATAGCTATTTGTTGGGGCACGTCTTCCGGAGATAACAAGCATTTCTCCTTTTTTTTTGCCGGGAGAGACTAATCAGCCCGGTACTTCCCCGCCAACTGCCAAACATAGACAAAAACAGAGTGACAATTGACAAGCGGGTTTCTTTCTTACCGTTTTTACCACTTCGTTTACAAAAAATGAATTAATAGTATATTTACCTAAAGATTCGGTATTCTTTAATATTAAATCAAAACATGTCATACCTACATACATTTGCTAGAAACACCAACTCAGCAACAACCAATATTCACTACTAGCGTGCCGGCCGCACAAATCTCGACACAACTGACACTCTCACTACACTGGTCGCCCATTATATCGGGTAACATTCGAACTAAAGTAATTGGGGTATTTCTCCTGGAATTACCTTTTTTCGTGAATATAACCTTAAAACTGGTAGTTGAAAGTAACCGTAACACCAAGGTTTCGTATAGTTGTGACTGAGCCGCTGTAGCTCGGTCTGTGGTAGAGCGTTGGTGTAGCATTCGGGAAGTTTTTCCAGGGTTTTTCTCAGTCACACCAGGCAAATGCCGGGATGACACCTTTAACATAGGCCCTGGGCGACACCTTCCCGAATCCTTCCTCTATCCCGGCATGAGCCTTAGATGCCTAAAGGCCATAGATAAAAAAAATAAAATTCTTATAGTGTGTGTCTTCCAAAGATTTTCAGAGACCCATTGAAGTGTGGCTCATTCCTTCAAATCAAGACGACCGGAGGTAAAGCTGACAGCTATTAACGAATAATCAATCCTCTTAATGTTTTTCCACCCTTTCCGTGTTACTGATAATGATACAAGCTTTCTATTGTGATAAGCGTCAGTTTTTCCCCATCTTATTTCGGACACTGAAGAATAAATCATTACTCGTTGGAATATGTATCCAGAACCTTTATCTTTTGAAAATCTTAGGTATTTTTGCCTTTTAGGCCGAAAAATTACAGTTAACAATGCAACTGTCAATTACACAGAAATCAGTTCGTTATTTTAAAAAAATAAAAATAAAAGCTGTTGAAATACAAAATTAAATTCTCTTTGTAATCTCCGGTCCTCACGATTTGAATAAATGAACTATAACATATACATTTTGCATACGTTAGATTCAATGTTTCTTGTACGTATTCAACTTAAAATTGTCGTAAGTGCATTTGAGTGTTGGCAAAATTACGCCAGAGTTGTTAATTTTATTGCTTAATAATAATAATAATGAATGGGATATACATCATAAGGCAACTTAAGAAGATGGCTCGTGTTTATTTACAACTAGCCGTGTTTTTCCCACCCTGGGGACTGATTGCAAAGCATTAAATGAACAGCATACGTGAAGTAAGTTTGATGTAGATTGTATAAATTCTATTCTTGAAATAGGATATTTCCAAGTGGAATTCAATAAGCAATGGCCACATGATTACGAGGGCTGCTGGAAAAGTTTCTGCAATCAATATGAAAAAAGACATGTAAAGTTCTGGAAATCAATAAGGCTTTATTGCTTTTCAAATTATTCACCTTTAAGATCGATACATTTTTGCTTACTCTCAAACTAATTTTGAAAGCATTTTTCCACTCTGAGTCTGGTACCTCAGAAACCGCTGGTCGGAATGCGTCAACAGCTGCTTCAGGCGACACATATCGCTCAGCACGCATCTTCTTTTTAATGTTTGGGAACAAAAAGGAGTCATTAGGTGATAAACCGGGTGAGTACGGAGGGTGAGTCATTAATTCGACATTTTTATTGACAAAAATCAACTGTTGTTATGCTGAGTGGTAGCTGGCGTTGTGGTGAAGAATGATTCGACGATTTGGGTTTATTTACGCAATTCATTGATGACCTCTGCAAACAAAGTGTCACTCAGCATTTAAGTCCTCCGATCTTATAAAGTTATGGTTGGTGCATGTCCGGTATAACCGAAGAAACAAGCAATCATTTGCTTGGCACCACTCCTCGAGGGAACAACTTTTGTTGGTTTCGGCTCACTTTGAAACACCCAAACAGTGAATTGCTGTTTAGTTTCGGGTTCGTAGGAATAAATCCAAGTTTCATCCCTGTAGCAATGTAGTACACCGAATTTAACGTATCTCGGTTGAATTTTTTGAACATATCTTCACACCACTTGACATGAGCTTATTTTTGAGTTTTGGTCAAGTTGTGTGAGATTCAACGGCTTGAAAGCTTCCGGACATTCTGGTAACCATGCAAAATCGTATGTATTGCTTTCATGTCAATATTAAAGGATGCCTGAATCTCACGGTATGTCACATGCCAATTTCTCTCAATCATGTCACGCACAGCATCAACATTACTGATAACAAAAGACGTGGATGGACGACCTTCACGAAATTCATCACTGAGACGTACGATCACACTGGAATTCATAAAACAATTTGTACACAGTTCTATTAGATGGTTCTTCATCCCCAAAAGCCAACCCCAACAAATGAAGTCGCTCGATGCATTGTTTCGGTGTTAATCTACATTTGAGATCATAAAAAAACATTGCCCGAAAGTTTCCACGCTAAATTTCCATTTCTCAAACATAACTACTTGTTCCAACTGCTGTGAAAAACAAATCCATAGGCGTAAACAGACAGTCAAAGATAATTTAAACATAGAAAGGTCTATTCTTCAGAACTTTATAATAGCTGAACATTAGCGCCACTGTTGGTGGTATTTGCAGAAACTTGTCCAGCAGCCGTCGTATGCAATATATAACTCTAAATCTCAAATTTGTATTTCCAGAAGTGAAATAAGAATCAGTCAAGATGAAGACCCTGAACGGTCGTCAGCCTTGGTGCAGTGTGTTCCGTTATAACAATAAACCTACTTTTATTTGCTTACTGAAGTTACTTATACTTTATAGTTACTTACAGTTCTGTATTACTGGCATTTGAATATATACTTTTGTCAGTCTACAAGACTTGTCTGTCACCAATTTTTAAATACGCGAAGTACCCTGAAAACGACAAAATGCGAAATTCTGAAATTATCGCGCGAAATTTTCTATTTTTAAAAGGCGAAAAGCGCAGGACTTGAGCAATAAGTATTTTAACATGTTTTCGTTATTATTATTGAAACTAATTCGATTTCAAAATACTGCATTTTAAAATGATATTACACATGCAATATTGATATGATTGATAGGTGAAAAGGAGACGGGGCCACGGTGGCTCAGTTGGTAGAGCGCTCACCTCTGGTGCTCGTCGGATCGATCCCGGTTCATGCCATGTGGGCTTTGTGGTGGACAAACACCGTGTGCATGGGTTTTCTCGGAGTGCTCCCGTTTCCTCCCACTTTCTTCATTCCACCAATTCATCCCATCATCATCCATACGGCATGAGCCAGAGTTGCCTAAAGGCCTTAAAATAGATTCAATTACATGAAAAGGAGCGGAAACTAACCAAGTTTTTCTCACACACTACAAATGTCCTATGTGTGCCCCTTGGTCACACGACAAACATCCAAGCTGTATTCAAGTTCTGCCCCTACCTTGTGTAGCATAGCATTCTACTATTCATGTTTATCACAGCAGCACTGATGCGATCCCTAAGTTCACCAGCGTGTTTGGCTGTGGTGGTACGTAATAAATAACATACCTTCAAAGAAGTCACACTGCATTAGATCAGGAGACTGGAGGGGCCATGCGAACAGATTTATCATCCTCACTAACACACACAGTCCACTATGGGGTTCATCGTGCTGCTATTTGGTGCGACGTGTGGACTCATGCTGCCACCTGGTTTGTCACATGAAAACTTTATGAGTTTCCTCTTCTTTTCATTCATCAGTCATGGAAAATGCAATATTTTGAAATCCGGCGAATCATTTATAATGATCCTGTATTTACGTCGTTCCTTGTATAGTGTAAGATTAATGCAGCAAATAAGCTCCCCTCCCTCAACAGGTTCGAACATTTCAAAGACAATTGGTGGGTTTCACCAAGCTTCGTTACACTAATCCTTAAGTAACTTTAAGCGTTTTAAAATACATAACTTCGTTAACTAACGATGGTTGGTGAAACCCGCCAAATGACTCTATTATTGTAACTTCTTCAATAATATGTTTTCATTAACATTGAATATTTAAAACGTATTCGTAGCCCCTGGATACTTCCAGGCTGAATAGTTCAATGACATTTTATTCGTTTTCAGTAATGAATTTTGTCATTCGAAGCTGTAATTTAAGCAATGTAAAGAGTTGTAAGAACTCTTTATCAATGTTTCTGTACTACTTTGCACGATAAAAGCATTTTCGTTTCCTTAAAGATGTTTTATTTGTGAAGATACATTTTTTGTTTGTTCAATATTCGATAATGTGTGCCTGGAGTTGACTAACTGGACAGCTCATGCTTATTCTATTCTGTTTATCATATACAGTATATACACAGTGTTAACATATGTATACTGTGTGTTGATAGCATGAGTAAGAGTGAGAATTCTAAAGAAATGACTCAACATGTCATATGTATGTTTGCCAGAGAAGAATATTTGCCTAAAACAATGAGCCAATATGCACATACAGATTATATGCGGTATGTTTTCTTAAGAAAACGGTAATTATTTGCTTTGAAAGTCAATCCTTACGGCTTAAGGTAGGGAGGGGAAAGAACGGGTGTTTTGTTAAAGCAATTCAGGCTCAACTCCAGTTACAAACAGGAGTCTTTGAGTTTGCGACGTTCATTAATTTGTCTAAAGAAAATCAATATTTTAAACATTAACTTGATGCATTTTCATTGTGGTTGAGGAGGTTATAATAGATTTTGAAGATAGGATCGAAGTAACGTTTAATCAGTACCGGTACACTAGCTAACCTTTCCATAACACACATTATTTTGAACCATAAATAACTATAGAAACGCACGCTTGTTTTGATTTGCCACATGAATTTAAACGCAGCTAAAACAAGTGAGTGATTACTCCATTAGCGCTGCTCATAATTTGATTAAAAATGGGGTATAGAGAATGGGTTGATTTGGATACTTTGAGCTAGGCCATCCATATATTGAGACAAAGATAAGGAAGTTATGAATTTTCAACTGCAGTTTGTTACAGTTTGTTTTTGGCATGGCATGCATATCCACCCATCATCATGTTCAGACATTTTCTATCCACTACTTGATGATGGCCTCCTCAATTTTCCCTACAAATCAGTTCCTGGAGTCCTCATCCATGTGGTTCCTGAAAAGTGATTAATTTCATCTACATGTGTTGAATTTAATTGCCTTCTATGTTGTCTGTTTTCTCTGGGAATCTAATGTGGAACATGTAGTCACTAGTTCATTTTCCATATTATGTTCGTGTAGCTAATTATGTAACCTGCCCGTCTTCACTTCCTCACAATTGATTATATTTTCTAGCTTTGAAAGCCAATCCATTCATTGGAAATGGGGTTTATTTTTAATAATTTATGTGCTAGGCAGGACAGGAGTGACAAAAGAAGTAAGATTATTATTATTTGTTTAAATAATATAATTCTGTGAATCTTTTAAGTTATTCTCCAGATATCTTTACGCAGTGGAATAATCATGTGTAAAAAAATGCATACATTTCCTGAACCTCTGGTAGTTTTGTGCTCAAGAAGAATTAATGTGTACGTAAAGTGTTGATAGTTTAAGAAGTTTTCTGTTTCTGAAGATGAAATTCGAACACTTGTTGTGCAGTTAATTTTTCACGATTAGTTTAAAAAAAAAATTGTTTTCACTTCAGCAATAAACCTGATAAGCTCATACACTTTCACATCGAATTTCTTCAAAATGTAGCTGATGACTTTGTTTATTTACGGCCTTTAGGCAACTTAGGCTCAGATCGGAATAAAGTTGGGGAAGATGATGGAAGATAGTCGGCCAGGGCCGAGTTTGGAGAGTATCATCCCGGCATTTGCCTGGTGACTGAGGAGAAAACAGTGAGGATGGACGACCGCTGGCATAGTTCCCAGTACCTTCCGATTCCTAAGCTAATTCTCTAGCGCTGAGCCACTGCCGCTTGGTATATAGCAGATGAGCTAGCTGTGCTTTTCGTAGCTCGGTGCCCCTGTCACTGACATGACCTGGGTTTTATCCGGGCCACCGCAAACCTTTTTACTTCTTATAATCATGTAGGCTTCTTAGTACATTTCAAGTCCACAGAAATGATTAAAATTTTACTCCTTGGGAGATGAAAAGATAAAAACAAAATTTTAATTAATTAATTTTACAGTGCAGAGAACTATGTTGTCAGGATAACGCAATAACATTCTAATCTCAGTTATGCGAATA
>JAGDQP010023745.1:1579-28046 GCA_022664845.1 Lepisma saccharinum | reverse complement strand
GATATCTTATGATTTAATCATGAAAATGAAAAAAAAGAGCTGATATACTTTAGTGTTGAAGCTACCAAACTATATCAATATCTTAAATAGTATTAAAAGTAAAAATCAATTTTAAATGAATAAAACGAACTAAATGACGTGTTATGGCATACAGAAACGCTATTCACCAATTATACTATTTCTTTCGATCCATTTTTGCGATCTCTTTTTAACAATACTAACAAATCAAATACCATCTGTATATCAATGACAAGCAGTCGGAAGATTGATTACGTCATAACATGGCGGCGCCCGATTAAGCGCAAGGCTGAGACTCTTTTGAAGCAAGTCTTTATAACTCTTGATTAATGTATCACAGAAAGAAAAGAAAATGTTTTCCGTAGTCTGCTTTAATAGAATAATATTTTATTTGCAATAAAAAATACTACCGGAAATGTCCATTGAATGACACAAGGTACTCTATACGGTTTCCATGGTAACCAGCATTTAATTCCCCATTTAAATAAAATATTTGAGGGCCATTTCTCTGAGACTAAAAGATGAAATCGTCACAGATGTACACTGCGTTGCTCGTGCTGAAGACATGAATTGCTGGACACTAAGATTACGGAGTGAGTTCCTTACAGTTTCCATGGAAACCAACGTTCCACGTTTAAATATAATGAGATAGAAATGTGAGGGCGTTTTCGTTACTGTCATTAGAGTTTTTTTCAAGATATATAATATTTACTTCAATATATCCATTACTCACATTTACGTTACTTTCTGTGAGATGTTTCCATTGCAACATACTGCATTATATTCGTAAATGTTGTGTATATTTTAAATAATAAAACCATCATTAGCACTTCCCAATATTTCTTATTGCAAATATCTTGCAACACACACGGTGGACGTAGTAGAGAGAAAAACGCTTCATATGATTGAAAAGTATCCTGATGAAATGCTTATAATTGGATGAAATATGTTTACCATATTATTATGAAGCGATTTGGATAGAACGGGGTGTGGTGTAAGTAGTCATGTAGGTGATTTTCTACTTATTAAAATAGTTAACTTTCGGTTCCGTCAGTCATGAGTGTAATCGTTGTCGGGTGCAGAATGTCAATGCTTACTTAATATCGTAATATCTATTTAAATTAAGAAGTAGCGAACTTCGGTATAGAAATTCGATGATGTGATGAATGAGATTCATTGCGCTGAATATGTTTCACTCTCATTGAACTAGAGCTGCAAAACGAATCAGGAACTTATACGAACTTTAGTTTAATTTTAGCAGGACACATGCAGAAGAGAACTGAATGCAGAGAAATATTTCAATTGGTTTTACATATTCATGATAATTACTTACCTCAACGAAATTATAATTTAATTATTTTAGCTGCCGTCAATTATGACTAATTCAGGCCTTGCATGTAAGTCAATTGTTTGCTTGAGATATAATAATATTTTTATGTTTGCTTAGTCTTTTTATTTTCACATCTTTCTTTATGGCTTTACTCTTGGTTTATGATAATTTTATTGTTCCATTTCTTAGAATTACGATAGTGCAAGAAAAATTTTCTTTGTCTTTTTCAACCAATACCTTTTCATTCTTTTCCATTTTCATTTTTCATTAGTAGGCTACAATTTGTTGGTCACGTCTGGTATACACTTCACCATTTTTCTGTATCTCTTTCACTTTCCAGTAGTAAACATCAATTAAAGTTTGGAATAAAATACTTTTTAAAAGAACAGCTATGGGAAACTTTTTTGTCGTATGTCTCTATAACTGAATTTTCTTATTTCGAAAATATATATTTTATAACATGTAAATTTGTTGACTTACAGAAATATGCAAAATCACATGACGCACTTTTGACGAAAATATTGTCCTGATATGTAGCTAATGAGCGCGATATTTACAAAACTATAATGTTTTGTCAACAAAAAACTCTAAGTACGAAATTTGTACCAAGATGAATAGTTTTCTAGCTTTATCTTGGAGAGTGATATTTTTGTAACACAATGGGAACTATTATTCCTAATTTTAATTTTCGTTAATAGATGTCACACACAGGAGGGATATACTTGCGAATTTGGGAAATATTCTTTAAAGACAGGCGTCTTTACTTTTGTCCACAGACGTATCAACACCAACTATTTGAATAATAACTTTTAGCAGATTTTAAGAGGTCATAATTTACAATTTATGTGTATGATTACTGATTAGATTTCTTCTCTGAGGTTTTCAAGTACTGGTAATTCCATTGTATGTATAGTAATTGTAAATGTGATACATAATATAGTAATTTAGATCCTTTTTCTCTATTTATATTTTTTTGCATTCCTCTGCTTTCTCAACACATCTACAGTAATTTTAAGGTAAATCATTGCCATTTGTTGAGCCGTCGTTTCAGAACTATGAAGAATGTTCATATTTTGGTAGGAGATTTAACAACAACGATTCTAGTCTGCAGTAAATATATTGTAACTACTTAAGATTGTATGACAGATATTTTACGTAACGACCGCTTTTGTATCTACAGTGAGTTTGATGGATATGTTTATTCGCGATTCTCTGGTTTGTATCTGTTGGGTATGACAAGCAGCATGTCTCCTACTTTTATGGTTGTAATTGTTGGCTTACTCACCGTAAGGTGGACGTACTCTTCAATAGTTATTTTCTGTCTCGGTAATACAAAGTCACCTATGGTTAAGATGCACATATGTTTTCACACTCAGCAGTAACCATGGAAGCTCAATAGCTGATTCTGATTGGATGGTCCTTCCTATTTCTACGAAGGTCAGAAGATGACAGTCTTACATAGAGATATATTTCCGTTGCGCTGTAAGTTACTTTACAATATTCATGTAAATTTGTACAAGATATGTGAACAGAAATAACAAAATTAGTATACTAAAAATGAACACAATGTAGAAGTTTTGAACATACATTCTCAATCGCTGTCTGTCATTAAAATTCAAATAATGCAACGTAAAATGCGTCTAAAGGTTTTGCTATAAAATCGGGTGGGACGAATAAAGGAAAGTAACGATAAACACTGTTCTTAAAATACAAATAACTAAGCTTATAATATCCACCTGCAATACCATCAAACCTACTATTCCAATGAAAATAACCGAGGAAACATGTTTAAGCGGAGTAAATAAAAAAATACAACTAACTCAAGTCGACTATCAACTAACTCCATGGCTTACGGAACTCGCAAGTTCATCGCCGCAGTAAGAAACTTTCGCCACAGGACACTATCCTGGGCAAGATCAAGCCAGTTTTTATCTCGAACATCCACCCCTCGAAGGTCTCCTCTAATATTGTCCTTCCAACGACGTCTAAGTCTTCCCAACGATCTCTAGCCCTCCGGCTTTCTAACCACGATGGAATAATCTTCGTTTCCCACCATCCGAGCTACATGGCCTGTCCAGTCTTAGTTGTCGCGATTTCATTATTCTTACAACATCGAATGAGTCGTACAGTCCGTGGAGTTTTTCATAATGTCGTGTACTCCATTCTTCAGTCATCTTGTCCCGTATACCTTTCTTTAAACCTTATTTTCAAACACACGTAATTTAGGTTCATCTGCTAGGGTCGTTTTCCATCGCAACCGTAAAGTAATACCGGCAAAATAACCGTTCTGTATAGTTTCAATATCAACTTTCTTGATATAAATCTCGAGATTAGGTGTTTCTGGACTGAATAGAAACGTGCTTTGCCCGATACTAAGCGACTGTTATTTCTTCCGTGGAATCGTTTTTGCTTGTCACATATATACTGCCAAGTATTTAAAATTGTTTACTTTCTCTATTATCTCATTCTTAATTGTTATGTACCTATTTCCGTTATTCCCTGTGTTTCGGCTTGTTATTATGTATTTTGTTTTCTCTATGCTTATATGTAGACCTATCTTATCGCAAGCTTCTACTAAGACATCGGTGTTACTTTGTAGTGTATTTATATCATCCCATATTAAATCTACATCATCCGCGTATACGACTAGTTGGTTCAAGCAATTCAATGTTAGCTACATTTTGTCTCCTTTAATTTTTAACATTGCATATTCTAACGCAAAGTTAGATAGTAATTGTGATAAGGCATCGTTTCTTCAATCCGTTGCTTCACCTTGCTTCAATCCGTTCCAAATCTCGAAACCACCTGACAAATTCTTACCTATCCGTACTCTGCGTATGGGGTCGCTGAGACACATCTTCACTAGCTGATCAAGTTTTTTTTGCGGAATTCCAAAATATCAGGATACTGTGTAACTTTTCTCTTTTGACAGAATCACATGAAGAGTGTAGGGGAAAAACGTCAGTCATATTTTGAAAGTTGTGAGAGAACATGCATTTTAAGGTGTAAGCACTTGAATTTAAATTATTTATGGCCCTCTGACACATTATCGGTCCACGCCAAAGTGCCTAAAGGACAAAAATAAATTTAAATTCAAGTGCTTACACCTTAAGATGTGTGTTTTCTCACAACTATTAAAATGTGACTTCGGTTGTTTTTCTCCTGTACTCTTTATATGTTTTCTTAAAATCAATGAATAGCTGGTGAACCGTCCTATTGTATCCCCATTTCTTCTCTAATATTTGTCTCAAGGCGAGAATCTGGTTCAACATGAAACTATTACTTCTAAATCCACATTGGTGACCTCCAATTATTTCATCTACGTATATACTTAGGCGTGTTAGCAGTATATTACTCAATACTTTGTAACATGTTGGAAGTAACGAGATTTCTTGGTATTTGTTTCTAGTCCAACTTATAGCCTGTTTTATAAACCAGAACTATTATTAAGAATGTCCATTCCCTTTGAAGCTGCTCCTTTCTCCATATAGCACTCATCAATTTACGTAGTTCCTTGACTATTTCTGTTCTTCCCGCTTTAATTAATTCGACTGTAATGTTGTCTATTCCTGGCCATTTGAAAATGTTAAATTTCTTTATCGAAATTTCGACCTCGAACTCGCTAGGTTCGGGTATCCACCGTTCTGTGGTACGGATATGAAATTTCTTTGTTTCCTTTCCTGTGTGTACATTTAGTAGTTTGTTGAAACTATTTTTCCACACATCGATAATTTTGGCCTGATCCGCTTGGAAATCTCCACGTTTATTCCTAATTATTCCTAAACCTCGGTTGGTAACCTTTTCTTAGCTAGTGTACCCGTTTCCACAGTGATTCAGACTACCAAAAAAAAGCAGGCAAAATTCAAGCAATAGGAAATTCATCTTTACAGTAGGGGAGAAGTAGTGTATAAGCCTCTAGACAAAAAATTAGGGTATCTGTCTGCGAAAGAAATTACTTCATTGTTTTCTGTACTTTTCGCGCCGTAAAGTAAAGTGTCATAAATATGCAATTTCCATTTGAATTTTCCACATATTTTAAAAACTTTTTCTAACAATTATTTTTTTCGGAAGTCACTATGGTTTAGTAAAACAGACTCGTGACATATACCTACTGCAAAGAAAAACCACACACAAGTGTTTTATAATAACATAGACCTTCACACTCACCTTGCAGAACTCAACCTCCTACCTATATACCAAGCCGTATTTCGTCCGCATTTCAGCATCAATAAATCAATTTCTTTGTCTCATAAACACCATCTCTAATCACTATAACAAAAACAACCCTTCATGTTTAATTCTGTTTGATCTTGAGAAACCTTTTCACAAAGTATGGCATCAAGCCCTAATCTTTGAACTTCGACCATTTCAACTCCCTCTCACATATATCCGATTTATCCTTCACTTCCTAACCAATCGTATCACCATAATTTCCAGCATCTCTCATCCTATATTCCTTCATTGCGTAGTTCCTCAAGGCTCCGCACCCTCTCCACTTCTCTACCTCCTCTTCGTCGCAGGTCTCCCATCAAACATCAAGATTTTTCAATTTGCAGATGACACAGCCTTCCTCGCCCTCGGAAGAACTATCCAAACCCTCAATCGAACTCTCAACGAAGCCATCAACGAATGCGAAAAGTGGGGCCTCACATTAAATTCAACTAAAACACAAACCATCGTCTTCATACTACCCAAACACCGTTCTCGTGTCCATCGCAATCCTTCACGACTAGACATAAAAATACACAATAACCCAATAAACCCTTCAAAACCAGTCACCTATCTAGCCTTGTTATAGATCATCATCTCACATAGAAACCACACTTAAACAAGATCACAACCAAAACAAGAAACTGCCTTAACCTACTGAAAAGACTCACCGGAACCACGTGGGGACTTAAAGCTCAAACTGTACTAAACACTTAAAAAGTATTTTTAAGGCCCGTAGTGACCTACGGACTGCCACAGACAAACGTTTGGATTGGATAACCGCTTGGATTGGATAACCGTTTCTATAATAAAATACAATTTCTGGAAAGACACGCATTCCGTTTAGCATGCAGAATGAAACTACCCAGTCCAACACAGGAAGTATATCATCGTATCAACTTCCTTCATCTTCTTCTCCATCTGGAAAGCCTACGCACTAAATACATACAAAAGAGATGCGAAAGTGAAAACCCTCTTTTTTATGACAATTAATTCACACAAACAAAACAACGCACCGCCCACACACATAGACAGCCCAGTTTCTCTATTCTTCACACTTTACAAACAAACATTGCCACCAAACCACCCAGACATACACTTGATAACTGCATATAGTACACCAGTCACTATATTGAACCACCATCTCTTGCACCATCATCAATTGCACATTAACCATCCTGAACGCTAGAGTCCATCTGTCCTCTTCACTGTCTAGAGTCACCACTAGATGAGAAGATTATCAATCATGCGTCTAATATGTGCCAAAGTGTTGTGGCGTCTATTGCACATCATATCCATCATGTCTTCCATCATCACCTTGGATTAAATAATTAAAACTTTCCTCAATATTTATGATTATGAGGAAAACTCATAATAACCTTTGATTAAAGAATGCAATAAATAAAATAAAGATTACTAAAAAGCTCTTATTCCAACCAATATCCTCACAGTCCACCTTTCCGCCAGTCTCTCTTCCCAAATAAAGGGTACAGCTTTTCGTGGGGAGGAGCTAGCCTAGGCAGCAAGGGAAAAAATGTCAAGAGAGTTTCAATTACAGACTATTCTGTATTATTAAAAGTTGTGAATTTTACTACCTATCCTTTTATTATAACGGTTTGATGTTTTCTCAGGAATTTTAATATATTTTAAGCTCTTTAAGCATCTGAGGCTCAGGCCGGTTCTCTCAAGAGTGTAATACTATTGGAAAAGTACCTTTATAGTGAATTGTTACCCTGTCACAGCTGGCCAAGTCCTTGATCCTATAGGGGCATCTAGGCTCTTTGTTTGCTTAAAGATTAATACTATTATTTCTACAGCTCCGAAAAGGAGCATCATTGTGGGTAGAATACCTAACATATACTTATCATTGGTATGTATCACCTAACAGCTTGTATCTTTGTAGAAAGTGTGCCAAGGCAAACTTGCTGTAAGTTTGATAAGTATCAACTAACACTTTCGTTTTAAGTTTGTTTCTTGCAGACTTGCTCTGTCAAACAGGATGCAAACTTGCATACTTGAAGTAACGAAATTGTTTCAAGTCTATTGTAATTTTGCAATGTTATTAGGGGAGGTCTTCCAGTTGATCAATACTATCTTTTGCTTAAGATATGTTTCGGAGATAAGTTTGGTTGGAATCTTCATTGAAGGAGTCATTGATGTACACTTAAACTTACAATATATTTATCAGTGCTGCCTTGGGCTCAGTGTATATTTGCTTTTCACCCTAAGAAGAGCAGCACTCATATTCTTGTGTTTGACTTTCTTTCCCTCTTGTGTTCCTGTAGTTGTTTATAGGCGTTTGTTTCATACATCTTGCTTCCTTTCGGTTGGTGCATACTTCTGGACTTTTCAGAGTTAGGTTGGCCCCTATAGTGGGGTACGCTCAATTGTTTCTAACCTCTTAATTTATGGTCAATTCCGTTGGGAAAGGAGTGATTTAGAATGTTTCTTTTGAACTGGCCAGTGTTAAAACGACTCACTTTCGTGTAAAATTTCAGCCATTTACTGTCTTGTATTCCACGTTACCTTCAAAGTGCCTCACAAGATTTTTCTTTTATATCACCTTGCTAAGGTTCATGAGATAATCGTCCTGGATTCCTCTCCACCTGTAGTTGGGCTAAGAGGGTACCAGTTGGTCGCTGCAATCTTGCTGGGTACTTCATCGTGGGGGTAGTTCTTCTATATCAGATGATTTGTGCTCAAATATACAATTCTCTCATCACAAGGGTAAAGGATTCGTCTCAAAGGCTCCAAAACAGGATAGAAGATTCGCTTTCTCAAATATGTGAAACATACTTTTCCCGAGCACAGGGTAGAAGATTGCTATTTCAGAAGTGCAGTTTTCTTGATAGTAGATTTCTGTTTTCAAAGGTTTGTTGTTAATCCAGGTAATTGCACCGCGATGACTTGCTGCCCGATGATAGTACGTCCACAAACTATTCCGAACACTTTTTTTTCTCACCCGGAACGTCTAGCGGAACTTCCTCTGTTGAATTCTCAGTGACAGAGCTGGAGCTCCAAACCTCGCCCAACACTGTGATATATATATATATATATATTATATACACAACGAATGAGTAATATCCGTAAAGGGCCATTTTTGTGGCAAGTAGCATTACATGTTCTGTGCACCTACTATTCCTTTTCTTCAAACAATCGTTGTTCGAATCCCACACTACTCGGGTACATAAACCGCAAGTTAAATTTTTTGATTATGGACATTTTTAATTTCTTAGGAGCCCCACCCTCCAAAATGACGCTACTGTTATGCGATTTAAGATCAACTCCAAGCTTCCGAGTCCGCTCCGTGTTCATTATCAAGGAACAAGGGATTTGGCGTAAGTAAAAGGTAAAAAACTGGAATGGAGATGGCTAAAAATTTACTAATCAGTTTACGTTTCAGCATCGTTCTACTTTGCATCCCCACCCTGCGAGGCAATATGTCAAGTGATGTGGATTCACTGTTACCAATTTTTGAAGGAGAAAAATCAATTTTGTTTTAGTTATTTTCTGTACTACTACTCGGAAAAAAATGTTCCAAAATGTAATCAATTCTTATTTAATGTCCACGTTGCGAATTTTATTTATTTATTTATTTATTTTTTAATGGAAAGGAACTTTCAAACGTTGTCCTATGTTTTATCTGAAGCCTTGTATTTTATTTATCGCGTGTCGTACACAAAAGTTTGTTATACTTTAAGTTAGGTATAGATCTATTCGTAACCAGACTAATCTAATAGTAACTTCTGATTCAATGAAAGTTTACACTTAACAAACTATCAGCATTTATTATATGGAACACTAATTGTCTATTAACATTATCCAAATGGTAGGTTACAACAACAACAAGAACACCTGTAGTAGTAGAAGCCTTTAATTCAATTCAGTTCAATTCAATTCAAATCATATTACCTTTAATTCAATTCAGTTACATGTAGTATATTCCTTCCATATCTCAAAATTATTTATGGTTGAAAACACAATTCTCCTTAATGTGTAAAACATACAGAATTATAGATATGACATTAACACGTATTCATCTTGTTGATATACTATAACCAAGCAACGATACAACAACAATAATTACGACTTGTCTATTCCATATGATGTCATACATGAAAAAGCAATAAAACGAGGAGCCAATAAATTCTCATTCACTATAAACTTAAAATAAAACAAAGCACAACGTTTGAAAGTTTCTTTATTCTTAAAAAATACAACTAAAATTAAATTTGGACACGGGCACACTTACGGTACTTTGCTTTACGTCAGCGACAGTTTCCATCCCTAGCTTTTGAAAGAAGAAACACAGCAGGAAAGAAAGAAGGAGAGAGACTGAAGTAGGGAGATAATTTTATCACATTCCACATCATATTTATAAAGTTGACGTAACGAATGATTTCTGACGAACTAACCTCCAAGAAAATGTTCGATATTTTTCTCTAGCTTGCAGCCAGCGGATGATGCAATAAATGATTTCTGACCAATCCACATTCAACAAAAATACTTCGCTTATTTTGTGGGCAACATCACGCATCCTCGCTCTTGTAATAATCAAGTGGTTAGCACTCCTGATTCATAGTGACTATTGTATGTAACCGTATTTAGGACTAGATAAAGAGTTATTTGCACTTATCATATCTACAGAAATTATTGTTGCGTAAGATAAAATTTGCTTCCTATTTTTGTTGAATTACAATCTGACTACCCTTGTTCAGAAATTTGGAATGCCTTCATTACCTCGATCTTAGCACTCATTCAGCCTCACGATGTCGAATCAAAATACACAGAATTCAAATTCATAGCTCTATCTCACCACCGTCGGGTGTAGTTACCAATTTATCATCTATATTTGCAGGGAGTTGCCATCTCAAGTTTCAACTTCAAATACGAACAGTTGAAAACTTGATATTCTTCAGTCATAGCGCAGGTTAGAGCTCCTACACATATGGACTAGAACGTTTATTCTTTTCACTAGGTCTAATGTGTTTACTTGTCCATTTTATGTGTTACCATCTTTCTGTTTGCCATTGAAGACTATGTTAGTTGTATACAACGTGATCTTAAATTTTACTTCCTAGTGAAAATCTATATATCAGCCATCTCTTTTTGATCCAACCTTTCGTGAAACATCTATAGTTGTTTTCGGAAGTTACTGTCTACTTTACGAGGCAAAGAATTTAGCTCTAGGTGCAGCCCTCCTCTTTTCTCATCCGGGCTTGGGACCGGCCATGGCGGAGTTACTACCTACATCTACTACTAAATAAGAACCTGGCTTTGTACTGTCTACTATTTTAATTCTCTGAGATAGCTAGAACAACTTTAAAAGCAGCGGGACTATAATTCACATCGAACATAGTACTTTGAATGATCGCTAAGCACTGGGACTACAAGCAAGGAAGAAACAGTAAGTAAATATAACTATCTTCTATTAATTTACAAAATACTTTTCGTTGCAAGATCATACAATTACTTGAAGTAACTTTTGCCATGAATCAATTAAATTTACTTTATACAAATGCGTAGAAAAATTGTCATATTTTGAAGTCTATTTTCAGTTTTGGAAGAGATAGTTATTGTTTCAACAGTAAACGGCGAATCAAATTATCCTCTGTTTTCTATTTAAGATATGACTATTTCCATGTTCTAGTACCGAAAATGTAACGTAACTCCGAAATATAAAATGTTTTCAATATATTTCTCAAAAGTAAACATTTACATTTACGTATACACTAAGATACATGTGAATTCTAAACAATTCTGAACTATTCTAAACTATTATCTCTAAACTATTCTGACTTAAACTGGGAGACCGAGTTCAAGTCTAGGTCGCGGCGGCTGTCAATCTTTCTGTGTTAATTTCAACATTTACTACAAGGTTATTTGTGAATAACATCTATTCTGATTTAAGTTTTTTGGGAGTAACGCATCTATAAGAATAAATACAAAGATAGAAAACAAGCCGAGTTAAATTTTGTTGTGTTTAGAGTATGTTTTATTTATTTTTTGTGATTGAACAATGGTGCATTCTTAAACAAGTAATTTAAATTAAAGATTATAATTAAATATTGATATCAACTATTTTGTACCTTTAAGTTTATCCAGTAACATCACTTCTTCCTTTCATTTTTGTGATATCTGATATATCATACATGATATTTTCTTATTTTTCTTTCCTTCTATTTATTTACATTTGCTCAAGTGCATACTCTCAATTTCTTTATCGTATTAATGTTCATATAATTATTTGTTCAAATATGTATATCAGTACTCTGTCTGTCTGATTAAGCGCGCCGATCTGTAATGAGAAAAAAAAGCAAACAGAAATAAAAAACAACCATGTTTACACAGCGGATTTTTGTGAAAAAATACTTACAGACTAATTATCAGATAAGAAATGTCTTAGTCTATGCCTAACCGTGATACCGGGACAGTAGCCTGTTTGGGTCCCCAACGCTTGTTAGTTCTTCCCAACAAGCACTAAGAATCAGAACGTAGTACTTATAACTAATTAAAACTACAGTGCTTATAACTATTGCCGAGGACGGTTCCGAATTTCTCCATCCTCACTCGTTACAAATAAGGATGAAGAAATGAACTCTTAACCTATCCACTGTAAGGGAAGACCTTACAGCATTGGCGGATATCCACCCACCCCTCGGCCTCTTCCAGGGTTCCAATCCAAGGTGGTTACCACGATATCTTCTAATCGGAGGCCGATCCAAATCTAGAAGCCTTTCCTTCAAAAAGTTACTTACTTGAGTGTACTTACAGTTCTACAGTCCTCATTGTCCTCTTCTTTCTTGATAACCTGCAAGGAAAAGTAGGGTACTTACATATTTACTCTCTATCCATCGATGTCCTCTCTGGGTGACGTGTTCCTTCCAGTAGCGTCCTCTTCACCTGTGGAAAAATATGAATAATTGACCTACATGTTTTGCTGAAAAAGAAAGTAGATTAGGTTTCCTTACTTTCTACGCATACCTGGTAGGTACTTACGTTTCTTAAACTTCCTTTCTTATGTCCTCTTGCTGTTTTATACGGCAGCTCCTAGTCTAGTTCCTTATTAGTCGTACATTCTCTTCCCCGTATGTTTCCATATTTTGGCCTCTACTAGGAACTTTTCCATCCTTTTTGGTGTTTTATAATTATCTCAATATCTCTGGAAAAACATTTTATGTTTTCACTTAAACTTTTGTCTGAAAGGAAAAAGGCTGATTATTGTGCCTTACTTGCTAGACATACCTGATGTCTACTTACACTTTTGTTGCGTTTTATTCCGCTATTTCCTCGGTAGCAGCTGCTAGTCCTCGCCCTTGTTCCTTCGCTTTCCTCATCTCCTTTTAACATCTACAGTTTCTTGCAATTTCTCTTTATCCTTGCGTATGATGTCGTTGTTGTAGAGAAATTTTACTTTTTCTGACTTTTACTCATTTAGCTGAAGAGAAAATGGATTGTGTTTTCTTATATCTAATCATACCCGGTTTGTACTTACATATATTAAATTTCCTTATTTTATATCCTCTTGCAGTTTGCTGTACGAGCTCGTAGTTCTCGTCCTTGTTCCTAGTCTCTGCATCTCTTCCTGCTCGATATTCTCCTGCTTTTGGCCCTTCCTAGATCCTTATTTTTTGTTTTTATTCTTCTATAGTATCTCATCACTTGTGGAGAAACTTTTTTCTTTTCTTGTTCTTATCCACTTGTCTGAAAGGGAAAATAGGTTGTTTCCTTCCTTGCTAAACATACCTTGTGTGTACTTACACATTCCTTACGCTTTTATGTCGATTGTCCTCTTGTAGTTTTCTTGGTGCTATATCATAGTCCTGGTTTTTCTTGTCCGTCGTATATTCTTCCCTTTTCCTACTCTTTCTCGCCTCTGAAAAGTTCTTAGATATCTCATCACCCTGGTGAAACTATTTTTTCGTACTTAAGCGCTTGGCTGAAACGAAAAACAAGTTATCATTTCTTACATCTAGCCATACCTGTCACGTTCTTAATTTTAATATACTTGCTCTGTTTTCTTCTTTTCCTCTGCAACCATTTTTAGTCCTTGTTTTTATTTGTTCTTTGTATATTGGTAATATCAGTTTTCGTTCTGTTGTAAAATTCTACGGATACCACTCCTCCTCTGAACGAATAAGAAATAAACTAAATATTTTTTATTTGTCTTGATCATTAGTGACTTCTGATAGTATTAACTTATCACTGAGTGAGAATTAGTTTTGTATGAGATTACAATATTTTGTTCTATCCGCGTTCAACGAGCAGAAATGTTAAAAATTTGAGATTAAATATACAGTGTTGCTACTTTTGACTGTAATAGATATCGCGATTAGAATAGGTGTAATGGAATCAATAATAACATTTCTATAGCAAAGTTCCGGGCATTTTATTATTTTAAATTGTTAAAAAAAATACTTGATAGAAGACTTAAAGTTTCTATGACTCTTGCTTCCAAATATTGACTCACATAAAATATTTTTATATTATAGCAATTAGTTGAAAACTTAAAGTAAACATTACCCGATGAAGAGGGATAACATTTCGTAAGTTCCGATTGTGAATAAGGGTAGAAAGGAATTAAAGCGTTCTTGAAATAACTGAATCGGTGATTGCAGAAAGGTCGTTTTACCTAGTTTTGAAAAAAAAACTGTATACGCTATTGCATCAGTCACATATTGTTGGCCGACTACTGCTATTCGAAAGATCACACTAGTAGCTAATAAGAGGTAAAGAATCAACAATGTAAGTTTATTGACAACTGGGAAATTATTGTTTACTCTGCCTGGACTTGGGACCTTTCTGCAATCAACAGGTAGCAAAGTATATCTAGTTTGTACTTGTTTATACATTTTAATGTGAACCAAAGTACACAGTTGTAATCAGTGTCTTGTTGAGAAAGAAAGTCATGTAACCATGAAGTATTCTTAAATGTATAGAAGTGTTGAGAAGTATGTGTTAAAATAAACCATACAAAAAATGCTGATGAACTATTATTGTAAAAAGAATTAACATAATCCGTACTGATGTGTACTGTTTAGCAACACACATCATATGTGTTTGAAAGCATTACGTTGAAACGTAACGCCTGCTATAATGTTGCACTGTTCCTGTACGAGTAACAGGAACTGTATAAACTGTCTGCTTCACTGTTATTTATGTAATTGACCATTAAAGAAGGTCATTCATGAATTTCAGGACGGATTCTTCTTGTAGGCCCATGATGTAGGCAGCAGATTTTTAATGTCTACCTTCTTACCTACATTTACTGGTACTTTGTCTTCAGGATAAACTCGCTTCACACCTCGTTTCCTTCTGCTTGTCACTGATACCTCTGTATCTGACATTGTCTCAATTTCTACCACCACCCAAAAAGAGTGCACTCTCCTTGTTACGCCACACAACTGTTTACTGCATACGCTGCAGGAAATATTCTATCCTGGCGCCAGCAGGATACCAAATTTTGAACATTTTTTCCAGAAGTGCCAACTGTTGAGTGCAGAAAAGACTCATGTCCTGGACATATTGCCCTTTTAAACTTCACATTCGGATTTCTTGCTTATTATTGCAGGTGGAAAAGTATTTCCTGCACTCAACGCTGACCTTACATTCGGTGACAGTTTCTAAAGAACTTAAATTCGGTGAAAATTCAAATTCGTCAAAAAAGTGGACATAGGGCCTTTCTGCAATAAGCGATCCAATTGGTTCTCCTAATTATTCTAGTTACAACCAAAAATCTTTAGAACACAGATTTTAGTAGTTTCTTTCACCTCTTCCCCTATCACTCTTTTCACAACATAGAACACGAAAAGTAGTGTAGTCAACTGAAAATTAGATTTTTTTTTCGATAAGCAGCTTGCCGTGTTTTGAGTTGGCCAAAATATGGTCCCTGCTGTATGTATATAGATATAAACAGGATTGAAAAGCTATAACACACTTTCCGAGGAAAAGGATGAAAAAAGAAGAGGTCAGAGATATGTTGTAGGTACCATCCTGAGATTCGACAGATGTGAAGGACAGAAAAACTTTAAGGTCTTGTGAGTACTTATCTTAAAAGTGAGTATTTATTTTAAACACAAGCAAACTGAATCTCAAGTGAAATTCTTTGTATTTAGTTAAATATATTGGACAATGTCATTTCAGGAGGCAATTAAAAAAAGAACAACTTTCAGAGAAATAATTATTGTCCAGCTGTTCTGATATTATTCAAACATGAATACTTGAGTTTCTAGAGCGTTTATTATGTGCATGGAACATATTATGATATAAGCAATGAGTTATTCGTATGTAGCACGGAAGATATAAAACTAATTGGAATTTGAGTTGATAAAGAAAAAAAAAAACTGCAAGCAGTTAGAGTAATGTAGTATACAAGTTCATTGCCTGAGGGTCAGCTAAAGGCAGATCAACGAACACTTGAACACTTCTTAAACGGGCCAGAATAGGTAATTTCTTCAGGGTCTTTCCTCAGTCTTTCTAGGCGAAATTCTGAGATGGTACCTATAATAAAAGCTGTCACCACTTCCTTTTCTCTTTCCTTCTGAGAAGATCACCACTTCCTTTCCCCTTCTCTTACTCTGGATGTTGTACTCACTAAGTGATTGACGTAGACTGGGAATATCAGCTCCACTCAAAATTGAAGTGTAAATAAATAAATATACAAAAGATTTTAAGAGGAATGTGCAAAGTTTTTTTTTTTGATAGTTCAAGGACTTATAAAGAGAAACTATGAGTGAAAGATTTATTGATATTAATTTCACGAAATAGTTGTAACTGCTAGCAAGAACACAGGGTTTCCATGGCATTTAAATTTTAAAGCTTAACAGAACTACCAAATCTCTTATCTAAACTAAGACCATCTATGTTAATACAAGTACTAAGTATAAATAAAAGCTCCATTACGAGAGTGATCATTCTTTCTTTCTTTGGTACTAACATTTAATACTTTTTTAAACAAGAACAAACTAATCAATAATATTAATAGTATGTGTTGTAGTTCAAGTGCTTAATCTATAAAATTCGATTTAAGTAATTACCTGTATGTCACTGTTGTTGATATTTAGTAGGCTTTTGTTTATATTCCGTAAGTTATTTTATATATAGCTTAAGGTCTTTGTAGTCCAAGAACGTAAGTTATCTTTTTATCAGTTTTCTTTCAGTAGATTTTTAGGCATTTATAGAAAGTAGTATCCATTAAATTGTCATGGTTTTATTGCACTGGAGTTCATGAATTCTCTTGTGTGAATCTTGGCTTTTGTGTTTCAGCCTAAAATAATAAAAAAAAATTACGCCCATTTCAGTTCACTGATTTTTGCTGCCTGGCACAAAGTATTATATAACAGTAACAGAACCCTATTTAATAGTAACAAAAGTTTTACACACTGAATGAATATGGGTTTATAAGAACATATATTGAAGGGTTTTATGGAGTTATCCACATCATAAGAAATAAAATAAGTTGGAAGTTTTCAGTCTTTGTATTCTCATGAAAATGAAAGCATCCAAGATCTATTTACCTTGAAGTGCCTTTTACCTTAGGGTTTGTAAGAGATAGAAACAGTAGACCAAAAATTATGTAATAAACACAATAAATATTCTCTAAGTAATCAAAATGGCCTACCTGAATACGTTAAAGAAAAGCCTTAGTTCACTATGTTTTGCTTCATCTCATCAAGCTTTATCAGATGCTAAAAGTCAAAGTTAAATACTAACATTAAAACTACCATCGGTAACATTCACAGGAAGGTTGAGGGAGAACTGTTTTTGAGGCTTACCTTAACGTATCCAGACAGGCCACATTATTAGATAATTCTAGAAGGCTGACATGTCGTATTTTCATAATGGAATAAATAAATGTGTTAGAATTGCAGATAATACAGAAACTGAACCTCAGTTAGCGAGATGTTGAGTTGTCAAAAATATGAAATTAGGATAAGCTTGTAGAGAAACCGAAGCAATATACAATTGAAACGAAGGATATTATAGCAGAAATCAAAATTCGAAGAGGAAAAGAAAATAGTAGACTAGGTACTTGTCTTTTGATATTTGACAATTATTATAAATCTTAATATGAAGTAAGTAAAGAAGTTAAACCGAAAATAATATTGGTGTAAGAGGTATTAGCGAAATTAGAAAGAGACTGAGTAAATGTTTTGTATGGTGTGTTTTATTATATGAAGCGAAAACAAGCGCTCTGTAAAGGAATGATGAATGATAAGGGTTTTTAGCCTTCGAAATTGGATCCAGTGGATAATGATAGTAAAGTAAAGAGGGACGGTAATAGAAATGATAAAGAAGAAACGAAACTACAGTCAACCAGCCTCCAAACACGAAGAAACAACATGAAAAGCAGATGAAAGCATACCTGCTATTGGCTGCTGGCGGCCTAATATAATATAAAATATCCCACTGTAGCCATGTATCCTAAATAAAAAGGATGCAACTTTGGTATTAACTTATCTGTTGCTTAACTATATAAAGTAACAAAATCAAGTTTTCCAAAGCGCGGCCAGTACTTTCAAGATCAAAGTGGATGGATTCAGGCTGGCTCATAGGGAAAACCTTCGTGCAGCTGGGAAATCTTTTACTCAGAATTGTTATTTGAAGTGTGCAACACTTCAATCGAAGGTATGGTTAAAGAGAAAAGTTGAAAGGTTAAGCTAAGATGAAAAGTAGGGTGCAAGTCCGGACGAATGGAGAAAGATAAAGTGCCTTGAATTATCTGCCTGTATCTGCAGGACATTCATGTTGATGACTTTTGTGTTAGGGAAGGTGTATAAAAAATGAGGGATTTGAAGTAAATATAGTTCAATACATAGGGTACTCTGAAACCAATAGCTTCTAACTGTTCTAGAAGAGACATGAGAGATCAAAACCAGAAAGAAACGAGATAGACGTCGTTGCAGACGCATGATACAATACTTCGGAAATAATCATTATATCGCGATCATGATAAAAATACAGGAAAATAACACTGTTTAGACGTGATTTGTGATAAGTGAAGAAGAATGCTTTTAAGTAGTTGCGATCCTGAGAATGAGTTCTTTAAATGGAGAAGTTTCTGTCCCTCGGAATAGATGTTTACATTGTAATCATGTTTCTGTTTCTTAGTTACAATAATCCACAATAATCCATTACATTCATCCACAAAACAGAAACCAGAGTGTTTGTCAGGTGACAATATCTAGTGTACATGTATCTTCCGTTGAAAGGTTATGTTATAAATAACTATGAATAAATGATCGTACCATAATATGATAACTGACAATTTTGCGCAAGGAAGTAATTTTCAAAATTATCTACTTACGTCGTCAACTCCCGATGATCTTTCGTGGACTATAAAACACTATTCATATCATACCATGTATGACTGCAATTCAGTTTATCGTTGTATATTTGACACATTCATGCATTACCGTCATACATACGGTATGACATCCATGCCTACTTCAAGTGTTTCAAAAAACGGTGTAAATATGACGTCTCGATTTAATTTTACTGGTATTATTTGTGTTCTCACTCCGAGGAAGATTCAGTGCGGAAGTCCAATGTTAGGATTGGTATTATAGTGCACAAAAGATCATTGAGAGTTGATAGTGTAAGCTCACAGATCATAGTATATTTCGCTTCCGGGTTTGAGTGGACAATGCGCTAAGTGATGTAAGTTTGTCGGCATGGTGTTATTAACATCAGCTTGGTTATATAAAATGCCAATCTTTTGTGTAAGTTGAACAAGTTAAAATATGAAAAAACTTTGCTGAAAATAATGTGGAATAATCAACTCCAACTAGCTACTAGCAGAGTTAGCATATAACGGTGATCAGGAAGGATTATTCTACTTTCCAAGTACAGACAAGCATTATCTTATAAAACTTTCTAAAAATAAATAAATAAAAAATTGGAGATCGATAGTTTGAAATTAATTTGAAGGTGTGCTGAAAAGACTAATTCTTAATCAATTTCAATGTTTGAAGAATAGTTTCCAAAAGTCGTAAAGAATTATTTTTCTCGTATTTAAGGAACGTCTGCTCTCTGAATGTCTAGGTTTTGTATTAGTTGTGAGATTGGGTTTTGAAAACAGATTATCTTTAGTAACTTCTTTTATACATCGTTAGATTAAGAATGTTTTTGTTTACTGAAGAAGTGAAATTGGACCAAGCACTGTATCATTATTTAGTAAATACTGTGCAGCTGAAAGGAATCTTTGATACATTGGTAAAACAGTAATTTGTTAGAAGTGATTACTTCTAGGAATCAAAACAATTAACATTTTGACGATACGCACGCAATATATCAGTGCAGTTTTTACTCAAAATTATAAATTTTAGATCTATCTTCAGCCTTTTCTATATGTCTTACTTTGTAAGTCATTTGCACTAGCGTGGAACTTATCTAGTTTTAGTTTCGTGTTATATGTACAAAATTTTCTATTCCTATGTGCTTTGTGTGTACTGTAATATCTGTTTTGTGCAAACACACAACTGTCATATTATCCATTATCTACTTGCATTCAACATATATTCATTTATAAAATGTTGTGTCCTCATTTTTATTACTTAAACTTCCAAGTTCAGCATAATTATATTCTTCCAAGTTCATACGTTCGATAATAATATTTGATAGTCAATGTGTTGTATTTCGTGTGTGATACACAAAGGTTTCTATCATACAGCACTTAACTTATTTTTTTGATACAGTTATAAGATTATTTATTAAACAATACTATTTTTAACCAAATGTATCATCTTATTTTGATTACACGGCATATAGGAACGTTGTCACATTTTCAATATAAAAAGAAATCGAATAACTAATGATCTGATATATTAATAAAGTAACAAATTAACCGAATATCGATGATATGCTAAATCAATAACAAACCGATAATAATTATTCTATATTTAGTGTTTTGATATTTTAGCTCTGTTCCTGTTATATCGTAAATTAATGTAAGATTACTAACATTCAAGCGCTATTATTATATTTTTGGACCATTGCTCAATCATATGTGCTCGTCGTTCTACGAAAACCATGAATCCAACATATACGATAAGGGTTGTTTCATTACCAATGTATCATCTTATTCTTTTCTTCTATCTCTAATCATACCTTTTATCGGACTCAATAGTTCAAGCAGTAGTTCATCGTGTAGATTTTACCTCTATCGCTATTCAAATTGTTCCACATCCTTTCCTTTGGAGATTCAAGAATGAATTTGGCTGATGTAATTGATTTCGATTCTTTTCTGTTTAGAGCTGTTATTTGAAGAAACTTCTATGGTAGAAAACAAATCAACAACAAAAATGTAAAGGAGAAAACAAATCTAGATCAAAACAAATGTAAAGTAGAAAACAAATCTACATAACAGAAATTTGAAGTTCCAAATAAAAAGACAGACACTACTAAATATATATGTCGAGAAATGTATGCTAATTTAATGGCAGGATTTGAAACAGATGAAGTTTCAAGTAAGTACAAGCATTTGGACCTTAAAAAATAGTTATCATTAAGCTTATTATTTCGAACGTTGTTTCATTTCAATTACCATTAAAAAAATTTGAAAGATTTCTTTGTTACAACTTTCTAATATTTTTAATTCAATTGAGTTAACTTGCTTCTGAAGTTCAATGTACGATCCACTCACCACAGGTCTATTCCCATTATATGCCAAGAATATTCCTAGAATTTCCTTAACCATGCATGGAATATGGCAACATAAACCTTGAGAAAATTACATAAATATTCTTATTTTACAAATTAAACTTTAGCTTTCAATAATTTCTACATCATTTTAATTTTTATATCGTTAACATACGAGATCTTGTGAACCTTTTCTATGTTCATGAATATCTTTTTCCTCTGGGAATATGTTAGAATTATATGTATATTTCTCCATGACTCCTGTGCAATGTCCCAGGAATATTCTCGGAAAATCGTACTTTGGAAAAGCCAAATGTTGTGCACTCCGGAAATAACTTACTCGTAGTGTATTAAGTAGTCTCTAAACTGTGAGATGCCATAATATGTAAAACGTAATTCTTATATTTGGCATATGCTAACAGTATTTTTTGTTAAAAAATAATTATTTAACACTCCAAAATATTGATTGGTTACTTATGATTGGATCTTCGAGATTTTCTATGTTCCATCTTGCACCCAAAAAGAGTGCAGTAAAAATTAGTTTTATTTTGAATCCCATGTAAACGATGTCATACTGTACATACATACGTTGTGATACATACTGTACGTAACACTTTCTGAGTCATTGTAGACAAAATGAGGCCAAAAGTTAGTTTTCGATAAAAACGCGTCCAAATTTTCCTGTTTTCCTCCATATCACGCGGCCGTACATATGCGCCAAGCGGGGAATTTTAGTATTTCTTGCTTGATAATACTCAAAGTAAATACGTATTTACTTTGCGATAATACAAACAGTGTATTCTATCAATATAAATACCAAACCTAAGAAAAATAACTATCAATTTTTATTAACATTGTGTATAACGCATGTTAAAGTAATGGTAACGTTGCTAATAGAGTAATACCTCGAGACAAAAATGTACACCGTCCCCGAGGAGTGTGTACTTAATAGAGCATCCTGAAACGGTAAATCTAGAAGTTTCGGATTCATTTCTTAACAACAACAACATTTTTCTTCGGGAGTAGAGTTAAAATCATGAGGTAAAATTAATTGTACGGGCGGTAACAACACAGTGGCTTGCGCTTGTCCCGATATGGGGAAGCCCCTTATCTTCGTTATGTCTAGTTAAAATCATGTTTGCAGGGTAGTAGATATTAGCTTATATATATATATTAATATAGAATAACCTATTATGTTAAATTTAAGGATGCCAAAAGTACAACATTTTTTATAATCTATTTAAATAAATTTAGATTTACATACCAAAAGAAATATTTGTGCAGCGTTTTTGTTGATGTGGATATTAGAGGTACATTAACAATTTAACAAGTCGTCATCCAAGTCTTCTTCCTCTGCTTCCTCAGTTGGCTCTTGCACATTTTCTTATTTTCTTGGACAAATATATTATAGGAATACGCACAGTGAATTTGTGGAATGTAGCTAAGAAGTGCTTTGGATATCAGCAAACTTTTCTCAGGGAATAAACACAGGTTTCACGTATTTGTCAGGTAAAATGATTCTTGAATGATTCAAATGGTGCTGTTCGTAGTTTTTCCACACCCTTTTTGCAACTTTACTAGATAAGGTTGTTCGGTATTATAGGCTTGTTTGATACCAAATTCCATTCTTGAAATTATCAGAGAAAATTAAAACTCTAGCCTGTGAAAGTTTCTCATCTTGAACTTGCCGCTTTGTTGCGTGATGGTGAAAAATACTGATATCTTTGAATTGTTCTCTATTCATAAAAATCACATGAAAAGAATTCATTCTTCTTCACATTTTGATTTGCTGTGAGTAATGCTCCTCTGTAAACACTTTTCTTGTCCTAACGTGCTTTTCTATATTTCCAGGATCACAGTCACAGGGCAAGTATGAGTTAGCAGGCATCATGAAAGTACTTTTATCTTTCTGAAATGGTCTGCGTGGATGTATCTAAGATATCTCAAAACCATGTTCTCCATCTTGATGTGCACACTATACAGCCAGAATTTAGAAGAGTTAATTCGATTAAAGTGTAAATGCTTTGTACGTGATAGAGAAACTGTCCGCTCAGCGTAGCATGTGGCTTATTCACATCTCCTAATTTCAGACTTCTCAAGATCTTGCTGTGGTGTGTAAGGTTCAATATCATAAAATTCAATGGAAACTGCGTCCTTTACCGAGGCGTGTGAACCTTATGAACTCACAAGAATTTAAAAGCGCTAAAAAGAATAAAATGGGAAGTTTGTTGATAAGCCCCTCCTATTATAACGACCTCAAATTGTTTGGTTTGTGAAAATATTTCGGTAAATAAATAAGACTTGTGTAAAGTCTGAAAAAGGTGACATACTGGACCAATACAGTAGTAAACCTTAATTCCCTTCACTTTCATCAGCATCAATGGAGTTCTAATATTCTAGTGATTTCTCATAGTTGTCTGTATATACCACCATTTCTGAAGAAAGATATGGTTATGTAATTAGTATTTTGGACATGTTTTTCCCTTTTTCTCGCAAAATAATCTGTTTCCTTGTATATCATAAATAAAAACAATACACTGCAGAACACATTGTTGTTAAACTTGAAGAATTTTATTGTAGCTAGATTTACTGCTGTCTGCTTTGTATTATTGATTTTCATGAGTGATGCATCGGTGTTTATGTGAAATGATATTATTCTCGAGTAAGAATTAGTTTCTGGTTGATTTACTGGTTTGTTGTTCTCTCAATCTGGTAGATATAATTAGTGTTCCACACTAGGTTGAGTATGGGGAACTTTGATTACATAAGCTTTTACAGCCTTGTTTTTCATTGCTAGATTTGTGATATCATTTCTACAGTTGTTGCACTCTTCTGTAATATTTTTTTCTGTTGAGTCTGCTGTGATCTTTCTTGGGGGTAAGCTGTAACCATTATTTTGGCATATCATCTCATTTCTCGCATAAGACAAAATTTTGTTTTTCAGTGTCAATTCTAAGATATGTAGCATTGCAGTTCAACGATTAATGATACTTTAGCTGCTCCTATTATCGGATTTAATGCTTGATATTTTGTTCATATTTCATTTTCCAGCAGCTATTATTTAGCTCGTGCGCTTAAGAAATGATTTAATATACAGGATGCAACAGAATTAAACCCACAAACCTCGCAGGTGAAATCTTGATTGACAAAAAAAAGGAAAACGGTTATCATGCTTATATGTCCCATTCTGCTTCGTTTTCGAGATACCGGAGCTCAAATTTGGAAAGCAAATTAGTATCCTTACAAAGAAAAATCAAATGAATATTGTGTATGTTTATTTTCCTACGGAACATATACACTGTAAGTATCTTCTTTACTTTTTATCATAAATTTACCGCTGTATATTGTAATGGGATATGGATAAATAGGTCAGTGTGTTAAGCACAAAAGTAAATAAACAATAAAAGTTACATAAAGCTGACTAAGCATTCCTAGGAAGCAGACGACAACAACCTCCAAGCGGCAAGTGTTGGAAGTACTGAAGATACGCCCACAAATAAGGGTATAAAAAGGCCAGTCAATCACCTTTGAAGTTATCACTTCTTCGCTCCGAAAAGTGGTCACCTCTACCTGGCTTGGACTGGAGTCAGGACTCTCACCTTACCCCCAACTTAGGTTGGTATACCTTTACCTGCTAGCTTGGACTGGAGTTAGTATCCTTTCTAGGAACAATCTCCTTTCCTAAACCTAAGTTAAATATCATTGCAAGAGGTGATCCACTAGAGTAGTAATTACAGAGCCCATGTTCGGGACGCTCAGATTGTTATTTGTATAACACATTGTAAAATATATAGTATATTGGAACTTTATAATAAACTGGTGTCGGTAAAAACGTATATAAGCATTTGCTCTATTTATTCACCAAATAACCATTCTATTAAACGATCTACGGTCATAAGGTCTCTACCATAATATTATATCGTATATTGTTATGACAGTGCTATCACGTCGTATACGATCCCATCGCTACCTTACGAAGTAATAACTACAAGTAAGAGAATCATTACGTGGTGGTAGACGCTCGGGTCTACAAAATAATTACAAGTTATATCACAACATAACATAGTGAAAATACTCCAGTTATAAAAGTGATTTTTTTTATATAGAGCAAAATATAAAACCGACAAACCAGAAAATATTTCGGAGAATAAACGATAAAGTGTTCAACAGTGTTCCAGTGACAGTTATAAGTGACAACCAACCAACTTTTCATGTGAAAAGTGAACAATTGGATAAACCCACCCAACTCAACTTATTGGATATACCCCACGAAAAGAAGAAAACCCACCCCTGGAAAACTTAATTGGATTTACCCACCATGAAGAAAAGAAGATTGCAGCCCACGAGGAAGATTGGATTTTTCGCCAACAGGCAGCAGCTGGACGGAACCAAGGACAGATCCAAAGGTATGTTTCTTTAAATTGTATTAGGTATCGATCGTTTTCTTTCCACATAAAGCAGAGTAAAACAAAATATTTAGTTAATGAGTAAATGCCTGTGACCCGATCCGGAAAAAAGACCGGACGATATACTTCCAGCATAGAAAGTGACTGTGAGGAAGACGAAATGGCAACTAAACCATCATTTAATTTACCACACCTTACTAAGTATTCGGGAACAATTAACGAAGATCCCGATCGCTTTTTTATGCTCTTTGAGCATTTAGCTAACTTGCAAGGGTGGACTAATGAGAAAAAAGTGGAAATACTACCTATGTATTTGCAAGATGTTGCTCTTGACCTAATATTTCAATTACAATCTTTGCATCAATTCGAAACATTAACGTACGATCAGCTAAAAGAAAAATTGGTCAACCTTAGTCGTCCTCGATTGCCACAATACAAGGCAGAAATGGAAATCAACATTGTTCAACAATATCCCGAGGAATCAGTGGACGCTTACTTCTTGCGAAAATTGAGAGCAATACGTCATAATCTTCCAAATTGTACGGAAGAAGCTAAAGTGCATTACTTATCATTAGGATTACAGAGGAATCTTCTTAAGAAGATTGCTTTAGAAACCTATAGAACAGTACAGGAATTGCAAGCAAAGCTTCAAGCTCTAGAAGCATCGCAAGATTTAATGCGAAAAAGAGATTATATGGAAAAAATCCAGGCTTTCCAAACAATGGAAGAGTTAAGAACTCAAAGCCAGCAAACCCATAATCTCTATAAGAATCAAATTGTACCTCAAAATTTAAGTTTTCATTTAAGAAATCAAAACCTTCCAAATTTACCTCACCAGCAATATCCAGAACAACAAATGAATTAT
>JAGDQP010023744.1:0-28772 GCA_022664845.1 Lepisma saccharinum | reverse complement strand
CATTACAAAAAAATAAGTTTTATTTTCATTAATTGTAAGTACAATTTCCAATGAAGTGAGATCACTGATCGCTGTGAAAACATACTAATTACCCTCCAGCCAAATTTTATGGTTTTTCTTTTAATTGTTATTGAGATATTTTTAAAAAAAGAAACACATGTTAAAGGATAGGAGAAATGCCAACACATTCAGGTGTAAGACATCGCCTTAAGGACACAGGAAGTTACAATATTTTGTGTTCACAAATTTTAAAATCAAACAATTTTTAACGACTAGGCCTATACGATTAATATTGACAACAATAGTTTTATTCACAACTATGTGGTTTTTGGAGCTACAGGCAACAAACCCGGTCGAGCCGGGCAGAAACAAACATATCTTACTAACTTGTCCTAGTATTAATAGCAAAAAAAGGCTGATGCCCATATTGCGCTAATCAACACTTCACAGAATCGACAGCAAAATCCCAATATACATTCATTATTTCTTTGTTATGCCATCACCATAATTATAAAATATTATATCACTCAACTTTTCGATAGCTTACGATGTACACCGTAGAAAACTCTAATACCGGGATCGTACCTGAAAACTAGGCCATCTTCCTTCCAACATCTTCGCTCTTATTCAGGGCCACCCGGAACAAAGATGCCATTATACAAAAAGCGATAATTGACCAAACCTTATTTTTCTTTCATTTGTGTTGATTGGAATAAAAACGAAAGTTTCGTGTTCTTTGTTGTGTTCAATTACTCAGTTAGTTTAATGTAAAGTGGTTTTCTCAAATGTTGGTTAATGCTAATTCCGAAGGTAGCTAAGTCTTCAAAAGTTACGTAAGTCCAAAATGAATTAAATTAGTATTTTTGCTAGTGTTTAATTTCCATTTCATCCTCAATTTCTTGCAAATCATTCAGAATTGTCCTAATGTTTTACTATGCGGTTTCTCCTTTTAATATCGCGATGTTCCATGGTCATAATAAATGCAAAGTCTGCGGTTTGTAGTCATTGCTGAAATATGAACATAAGTAAACTGCAATGAAGAATTCTTTTTTTCTTCAGATAGTGCATGAGCACTGTTAACAAATAGTCGTAAGAAAACAAGTAACATCATACAGAGTGAAGACATCACAATCGTCAAATTATTTTGTAAGTAGATGTTTCCTTTTACTTTTATTTATAATAATGCGCAACAAGAAAAGAAGTACGTTAATTTTTTGGTGTGTCTAATGACTGAGGGGTGCTGAACCCGAATCCGTTGTTAGTTTTGTTCAAATGTCGATATTTCAGAAATTATTACAGTTTTTCGATATGTGCAACGTACATACAATCACCTTAGAATCAGAAAGTACTATGTCCACTTCAAGTACTTTTGAGGGGAAAAGTTTTAAAGTTTGGAGTTCGATTTAAGTCAGTATAAATGCATTACATTTCTAACGTTTCCGGTCACTGGAGGTCATTTTGTGACATAGTTCTTTTGGTGTTGATGTCCTTCAGTACAATGTCTTTTACTGCAGAGTGAACTCCATTTTGCCAAAACTTGGACATAGTACTGCTGACTTCAAGGTGACAATATTATTGTTAAGTACGAACGGACAAATGAATGCTATTTTTCACTTTCCTCAATAGAATTAGAATATCTATCTAATTCACTTCAGTACTGCTGCACTCGAAATAATGTTAGGTGCTGCCCTAAATCATCTACTATTTTCAAAATTTGTGCATAATTAAGTTGAGGGTTTACTTACTCTACTAATCATTTTCTTTATTTCCTGCACTGGACTGGTCTCTAAAGTTTAGACCTCCCTTCCTAGAGACAATGTTAGTTGTTTTCTAGTAACTTTCAAGCACTTCTAGTAACTTCCAATATTAAGTATTCAACATTTTTGGATACGTGTAATGTTATGTGTTTTTCCTTCCTGAAATCCATTTAGATTCCAGAGTACCGAACATCACGAAAAGAATGTTACACATACAGAGGGGCATGAAATTGGTGAAAGTCCATGAATACCATTCTGGATATAAATCAATTATATATCCCACTATATTTTCCGTTGGACAATGTGAGTTGATTCTGTGGAATATTTTCCTTCTCAATTTTAAAGAATTAGAAGGTAGAGTCAGAATTTACTTTAAAGTGGCCTAAGCCCGGCATGAGATTAACCGACCACAGAAATGATAAAATTTGGTTATTTTCCACAGAATCAGCACTCCAATTACAGTCAGCGATGATCTTAATATAAAAGTCACTACCACCATAAAATAGCAGTCCTTGGGAAATAAAAACCACACTTCCATACCGGATTTATTTATTTGCGCACCTTCATCAAAGATGTACATCTCCACTTAAAGAAGCCATATACAGTTTACTATTACAAGATACTGTAATACAGAAATAAATTAAAAGATAGAAATAAGAATACAAATTTACAACTTCATATATTTGAGGTAAGGCATCCGGTTGTTAAAAAAATGACAAATCGTCGGAATTCCAGAAGACCTGCCATTTAGGTCCTCGATGTCACCTCATTCTTTCAATAACATTTTTTTTAATAGTACAAAGAAAAGAAAATATGATGATACAACTATAAAGTAACAGCTACATCAAGAAAAAATTAAGTATAATTCATAAGTAACTACAAATAAGTGTAAAATATGGAACACAAAGGAGAATACAAAGTTTTGGTTGGTCGTATTTAAAGAAAGGCATCCGGTTATTCCAAAGATGACAGATCTTCGGAACTCCAGAAGATCTGCCATTCTGGCCCCGGCTACCACCTTACTCTTTCTGTAACAAGACTTAGATTAAGGTAAGACTAAGAAAAAGAGAGAAGAAGAAATAGAATAACAACAGCAAACAAAAGTATCTAAAAATATTGTGCTAGTATATAAAACAATGATTTGCTTAAAATTAACTTTGTTATACTATATGTCATGAGCCAATAGTTTTTTCAATAATTTTGTGTATATTGAAAATTTTAAACAAATCTAGATCTCGACATTTGTTTAATTAATTATTGTACGTTAAACAGACTCTGAGGAGTGGTGAAGATTTTTGTTTTTCTGTTCTTGGAATTGCACATGATAATACAGTAAATCTCTGGAACAAAGATTACATTTTCTGATGTTAAAATTGAATCTACATAGGAATGTTGCGTTATCAAGAATAGCATTTACAGTTTTGTATAGGAATATCTGCTCGGATATTTCCCGTCTGCTTTTCAGAGTAACGTAATTAAATTCACATAGCAATTGTTCATAAGGTATTTTTTATCTATAAGCCGATACATGATATTTTTATAATAAAGAAATCGCAACAACCTTTTCTGAATTTGTTCTATTCTCTTTGGCTGTGATTGATATCTGGGTGACCAAATGACTGATGCGTATTCCAGTTTACTTCTTACCATACTATTGTATAATACAATAATACAATATGTTTGTATGCATCGTTAACTATCTGCGAAGTATGCTTTTCAAATGACATATTAGAGTTAATACTAACACCAAGATCCTTAATAGAACACACCTGTTCAGGTTTTTCATTATTTATTGAATACGTATAGCGTTGAGTGAATTTAGACCTAGAGAAAATCATGGCAAAGCGTTTTTTAATATTGATATTCAGGTCATTACTTAAGCCCCATTCATGTAGTTTATTTACATCTATTTGCAGTTGTATAGCATCTTGTGAGTTTCTGATTTCCTTATATAATTTTACATAATCTGCGTACATTAGACACTTAGAATATTTAATTTTGTTTGGGAGATCATTTATGTACAAATTGAAAAACAGATGTCCTAGGTTGGGGTCCTGGAGTGCCCTTGAATGAACATTATACTTGAAAGATATTGACTGATTGAATGTAACATACTGTTTTCTATTATTAAGATAAGATGAGAAAAATCCTCAATAGTTGAGAAGATAATCCAAATTTTGATAATTTCTCTAATAAGATACAATGATTAATCTTTTCAAATGCCTTAGCAAAATCCACATATATTGCATGAACATCGATATTTTCATGAAATCCTGTACAAAAGTGTCATGTACAAAATTAATGAGATTTGTTGTAGTTGATCTGTGTGGGAAAAAATCCATGTTGATATTCAGTTATGTAACTCTTAACATGGTTGAAAACTCTATTATAAAGAATTTGTTCAAAAACTTTTGCTGGTGCACACAGAATAGCGATAGGTCTGTAGTTTTCTATTTTTGTTTTATCGCCACCTTTAAAAATCGGAGATACACGTGTCACCTTCCAAAGACTTGGAAAAGTTGCAGTGTTAGCATCCAATTGTATATCGTACATAATGGAAACATAAGGATTTCTGAACATGCTTCCAAACATAGGGTGGGATTCTATCCGGGCCACAAGTTTTCTTTGGCTTTAATTTCTTAATCGCATCTTCATATTCACTATTTGTAATTCTGTTAAAGTAAAGAGTATAATTTACGATTAAATTTCCCATTTCATTTATCTTATGTGAAGTCGGAAAAGTTACGTACACTGATTCAAAACATCGTGCAAACCCATCTGCAATATCTTTACTAGTTTGTAATACTCTATTTTCTAGTGTAAATACATGGTTACCAGAATAGTTTTTACCTCTTTAATTTTGCACAAAACTCCAAAAGCATGCTGCATTATTTTTAACACCTTCTTCTATTTCTTTCACATAAGTACTATAAGCTCTCCGTATCATTATCTTGGTTGTTTTTCTAAGTTGCTTATACTTTAACTCATCTTCTTTGGAATATTTCATTTGTTTTCTGTGATATTCTTTTTCCTTTAGTTAAGTAATATTTTTTTTTGGTAAACCAAGTAGGATATTTATTATTTGTTTAGAACCTCTTTAGTGGTATGGTTGCATTAAATACAAAATTCACCCTAGCGTAGAAAATATTAATTGCTTCTTCAGTATTGTTACAATTTTTTAAAGAAGACCAATCAGAATCGCGAAGCATTTCTTATAATTGATAAAAATTCGCTTTACAAAAAATGTAATTTAAAGTAATATTCTGTTTTACGCTAGATTGATCTACTTTGGTGTTTAGATTCATGATTAAAGCATGATGATGATAATCGATATTAACAGGAGGCAGTTCATCCTTACTAACTAAAATATTATGTACATTAGTTAAAACTAAGTCTAGGGTTCTGCCGTTACTATTTTTTATATTATTGATAGACTGTAAATTATAAAGACTTAAAAAGTTTGATAAAGCCCTGTAAGATACACTACCTTCCAATAGATTAAATTGAGAGTCAACAATTAATGGCAAATTGAAATCCCCAGCTATTATTATATTGTGATTTTGAAATTCTTGATTTCTTCAAATATTTTAAAAAATGAAAGATATTTATCTATAGAAGACGATGGTGTGAAGTACACTGTAAAAATATAATATTTGCCATTATTTAATTTTACTTTTACACATACAACCTCTAAATTGCCACCAACCTTGATATTACTGGAAGTATAGTCACTTTTTTTTGCAATCAGTACGCCTTCTCTTTTCTAATTATCTGAACTATCACAACGATACACATTATAATTATTACCAAAAAGTTCACTATCGCAAATATCAGATTGTAACCAAGTTTCCGTAATAATTAATATGTCAAAGTTGTTCGAAATATTATTTACATAAAACTCTTCTGTTTTGGTATTTAGCCCTCTTACATTTTGATAAAAAAATGCTAACATTTTTCCTTGTTTGACATCTATTAAGAATATAAAGTAACCTGAATATCCTTTATATTTATTCGGAGAGTTTTCCTTGAAGTTTCTCCTAAAGTATAGGTTAAATATCCTACTTTTTTTATTTTATTTTCCCTATATTTTATTATAAGAAGATGATCAATTAGCACAAAAGAAATTAGGTAAAACTTGTTGAGTTTATTGCAAGCCATTGTTTTAAATCTTTTCGAGCAAATCAAATAGTAACAAACAAAGTCTGATTCTGCAGATTCAATAATAAAAGAACCATATTTTTTTTCACTCGACAAACTATAAATGAACTTCTGATTTTCACTCATAACAAAAATATGCAATTTCAAAAATAAATAACGTTCGAAAATAAATAAAAAAAATAAAATAAAGTTATTTTTCAGTAGGATTTTTCACTAATATCTTATGCTCTACAGAAACTTCAATGTATAACTTAACGAAAAGGATTTGTCTACGCAAGAGAAGAATTGGGAAATTTTGTTCCCTATTTCCATAAAAATTATGAGAGAAAGCACTTTCCAAATGAATCTTGCTAACTTAATTCTTCCCGAAAATTTTGGGAATCTTTCAACTAGGTTACTATTCCCTCTACAGTAATACACATCCAATACGTGGAACATTTTGCTACAACCACTACTGTACAAGACAAAAGGAATGAATGAATGAATGATTTAGAAAGATTCCCATTTCACACTTTTCAATGCACCGAATTCCTGTAGCAAAAGCACTGACATTTTCAAGCTTTCCAAATGCTTTTTTACCATAATTATTATACACTTTCATAGACCAATGAAACACTTAAATCAAAGAATAAGAAAGCACTTTTTCGTATAGAAATATCTCCCTACTAGGAGCCATTCGATTAACTTTTTACCTACTATGATTAGGATTTATCTTACACATTTCACTTTCGTGAATCGAACCAAACACTTATACTTTTCCATTTCTTTGATTCTATATAAGAATAAACTGACTTCACAATAATTATAGCCATTAATTCCTATGAATTTCACGTAACTTTCCGATTTTTTGTTTGACTTTAAGATTTGACCAAACCAGTATTTTACAATAACCATCATTGTCTATATTCCGAAATGCAACTGACACCACGCCGTTGCCTCACAAGCCACGCGTACAACTAGGATCGCGTGTTCATAGTTTCAACCAAGAAGAAATGACTTCCGTCAGAATAATTCAAAGTTAGACTGGCACATAGAAAAGGGGTATAAATCATAAAGCCTCCATTTTCGGGCATTGAGAACCTTTTAAATATAACTAAATTTGATTACACGTTAAATACCTAAGCTCAAAATGCTCGGGCAAAATAGATGTTTGGATCCATTAGTAACCTTTAGTGTATTAACATGCGTTGACATAGAGTACTTTTTATGAGTGTTTGATAACTATATTGGCAACTTGTTAAAGAACTCTGTTGGCAATTTGTTTTTCCAGAACAACGTTTCCATTTCAGTTAATAGTATTTTGAGTAGTCTAGAAATATTAATAGAACCTAAGATTTTAAGTTCTGTAACCATAGAAAGAGATTCAGCACACTTTAGGATAGTTAATTGAAAATCAACATTTTAGATTTGCTTACATTCCATTCAATGCCAACCGCCTGTTTGAACTGCAATTAAAAGCATATACACCGTATATATATCGGTTTAAGTTTTAGAGTGTATAATAAAGATCATATCGACATATACGATATTGTAAAAGCTTTCTGATTATATTCCATCTGAACAAGATCGTTATGTTTTGTATAAGTATACCCTACAATTTCTGTAAAGGCTTTAGATACTGGAGATTGCATAACATAATTCATTAAACGCATCACAGAAATATGTGATAATGAACATACTAAATTGAGGGCAAAAGATTGCGGGACTCCATCCCCAGTAGCACATCAATATCGGTAATATCATGATTTGCAATTTTGTTCAATGTTGTTATCCCACATCGATCAGTATCGAACGGCACACAATTTTGCCGATATTGCTTATATTAGAAATGGATAATGATTTTGATGTATAATCATGCTCTTTTAACAGTTTCTAAGTGTATATTAAATAAGATGCTTTAGAATTTGCTGTAATATTTAATTTTGCTAAGTCCAAGAAAACTATGATTTTCACTTCTCCGAGAAAAGTATTAGTATTTCATTGTAATCTAAGAAAGGGGCAAGCTCTTGAGCGAAAAATAGTTGTTTTCTTTCCTATTTATTGACCAGCTCTATCCATAACAATTTTGGAACACAATATTATTATAACAAAAGGACAGGAGCCGCCCACGATAGTGATACATATATCAGTTGTTATAATATATTGACTATATAATACATGCCCCTGCCTGTTGAATTCTGGATTATTTTTAAGTAGTCGAAACTTCGAAAGTAGGTATGTACTGTAAACAAGATGCATGTATACAATTAGAATTTAACATCTGGAAAGCTATATACAATATTGACTATAAAAGATACGTAAGTTTGATGAATTGTTACATTTCTAGAAACTTTTGATACAAGTCTAGAAGTTTTAGCTTAAAAAACTACTTCCACTAAAAGTAAGAGACTTACATAAACGTAAAAAAAGATCTCTTGTCAATTCACCTGTGCGGCAGCAACTATGCTTGTTGTCATAAAACCCACGTAATTACATCCTTGACTTTGCCACCAATATGAAATGTGATCACGTTAGACATAGGTTAGGTTGCATGTTCAATAATTAAGTTAGGAGCTTAATATGTATCTTTGCAGAAATGAAATTGATCTATATTCATTGTTATATCTAAAGTCGTATCCCTTTGATCCAGGTACAAAATAATTTCAATAGTTAACCCAATGTAAGGAGTTATGCTTTCATACAAGAAAAACTTCGAAATTATCCACTATGCATTGAATAATTTCTTAACAATATTTTAGAAGTTAACTACTAAAAGTAGCCTTAACAAAAACCTTTTTTTCGCGAGAAATAGCCCGATATTTCTGCAGAAGAAATATCAAAAAATTACATAACATTTTTATTCGTTTCCTACGAACCTCAGAATGGGTTTTATAGTTCAAAACCCAATTTAGCTGGTTACTTTCTATAAATACTCTCCACCTACAACATCTCTCTTCACCTTGCTTTGTGATTGAAAGCCATCCCTCACAATTTCCATTTACTTCTACTTCAGACACCGGCGAGAGGTAAAAAGATCACTATTGATTCCAATTATCCTTCCATTAATTATATCTTACATAAAGTATATCTCAAACTGTATGTGTGCCTAAAATTACATGAAATAAATTATGTTGATTATCCAACATCAATATTAGATAATAATTGAGACACTACAAGGGAAAACAACAGACCAAAGATGCTGGTATAACCAGTATTTGCGGAAATTACAGTCGAACCTAGATATACTGTTACTATGTACCAAACTGACGAAACTCGCCGAGATTCGAACCTGGAATCTTAATCTCTACTTTATACACCGTTGTTATTACCGATTTTATGTGTGATCATCAGCTGTTGAGACAAATACACACATATATATATATATATATATATATATATATATATATATCCATATTCTATTCTAAATATACGCAGTTTTTATCACCGTTGACATTTGGGGTGCGAATATTGGTGATAAGATTTCGATTATTAATATGAATTGATTTTTGTGTAGGGTCACCTTGACACGTTGCTTAATATGTTTTAATATAAGAAATGATAATTCGGACGAGGTTTTTAGAAATTGAATTATACCCAGTCACGTTGTTTTGATTCTTATACAAATAAATTACCTATGGATATGTCTAAAGTTTTTGAACACAAATAAAAACCAGACTTTGTATTTTGAAATACTATATATGTTTATATTTAAATGAAGGTAGAAAGAACACAATATATATATTTACATAACTTTTACAAAACAGATTAATATATTAAGCCAGAAGAAAAATAAATAAAAATAAAGTAATTGGCTAGAGATCTCAAGAATTGTAACACTAAAAGCTCCTTTTAAAATTTCAAATGCTCACAGTCCATCTGAAGGCAATCCGAGAGTTCAATCGCTGTTGATGATAAGTGAGGAGGGGGGGAGATGAAGAAAACACTTAAGCACTGAGAAGGAGATAAACCAGTCCAGATATTTTGCAGGAAGATGACGTCCTCGAGCAAACACTTGTAGACTCGGATGTAGTTAGCACTGTTTATTCAGTAGCGTCTTTTAAAATTCCCACTTCGTTAAACTTGGTCGTTGTAGATTAACGAAATCATTGCTTACACTTTTTACTGTGATGAAAAGTGCAACTACGTACATGTCATTATGTCACTTAAAAATGACATTTTCCTTTTTGACTTTATGAAAATTAAGAAGATGAAGAAGTACCATAAAGTTACAGACTGTTCGTCGAGAGTAACAGTTACACAAATGTATTACAATTTTCCTTTCTGTTTGTATAACGCGAGCTTTTCCTTTTTCTTTGTGCTTCCAAAGAAATCTTATGCTAATTTGCGGTAATGAAAACACACACTTTTAACGTTCATTTGCCATTTTTTCGAATAACGCTTAACTGTTCTCGGAAACTTTTTTTTAGGTTTTATAGTACCAAATATCCGTCTATAACTTAAAAGAAAAACTTTGGTTTGCTACACCGGCTAATAAAAAAGAGCGCATACAGAGAAAGAACTAACTCGCGTGGTTGACTCTTCAGACTTCCAAAACCGATTAATTTACAAAGGTGGTTAGTTTATTGACTCACATATGATCACGTGATCTGTTATTCGTTACATGCCCAAATAAGCTAGTTGATTATTACAAAGTTTGACTTATAATTTTATGAATATTGGCTCTTACATTCTGAGTTCAAAAAGGTTATATGGACATTTATAAACATAAGATAAAGTGGTAAAATCGACCTTAACGCTACGATTATTAGGTTTAGTATTCTATAAAATTAAATAGCACGAAGACATCAAAATTGTGCGTAGAAACTCAAGTGATTCATCGGCACATGTCTACTACCGTGGGAAGAGAAAACGAAAAAAACTGTCGTCTGAGTCGTAAGTTACGTAGTTTTCTCCCTTCTCACATGAAGAATAGTGTGTATCAAAAATGGACATTGACATTTACAATTTTTATTTATATGGGTTATCAGAATACAAATATACAATGAAACTGCAACATAAAATGAGCTTAAATGATTGCTGACATATGGTTCAATATGCTGTTACTCTATTTCTGCGTAGAGAAAAGAGTGACTCATATGTTGACGAAGGAAACTCTGTCTCTTCGTGAGAAAAGAACGCAAAAAGTGTGGTGGTGAAACGCACTTTAATAGCGTTTCCCACAATGAGTCAACACATTACCAGACTGATGATAAAACAAATCAATGCTTCACATACGCATTTATAAACCAAAAATTGCGATCGTGTCTTTATCTGAATACTACATACAGAGAAATTATCACAAATTATGTTTGCCAAAAATTTTCATGAATAATACTCAAAAGAATAATTATAAAATTTACTTATTAATAGCATGGCGGTTATAAATGGCCCCTGAATTTAGGACAAAATTATATGTTTATGTAATAGACGTAGTAATTTTAAGAATTCTGGCCCGCAAAACTGAGAATGTTTAGAAAAAATTGACCTTTAACAAAAATATTACTTTTCGAGTTGACCTCGTACATAAGAATTTGACACAAATCATTTACTTAAGCAATAAAAACATATAACACTAAATGCATTGCATTCATATATATCCCTTTTTAATTTTGGAATAACATATTTTTCAAATCCGTTATATACATATAAGAAATATAAGGATTGAAGAAAAAAAGAAAGGATAAGGAAGGATTGGAATCAGCTAGGTTATCTTATTTCTTTTTGTCACTGGAAGACAAATTGCATTTCCATTCTTTAATTTTCCTTCAGTTGTCGATCTTGATTCACGGCTCGCATTGAGACCTCAATGACAGACTGCGATACAAGGATGTGACGTCAACAACACATGTTTTGCAGCTGGAACTAACTGTGTACTCCTACTAGAAAAAAAATCAATATTTCGATTTCTGACGTCTTGTTAGGGTTGCCAACTATGTATTCCTTTTTTTCTTTTTCGTGACAAAATTTTTATTCATTATTCATGATGAAGATGTCAGCTCCATAATTTCCATCATAATAGATGGCCAGTTCATCAAGTAATTCCTTATTTGGGGTTTGATTAGCTATGCCATTGTCTTGTTCATTTTCTGCATGTTGTCCCTCAACAACAGGATTCTGTAGATTTTTAATATTTGCTAAGAAATTGGGTGTACATTTTCTATAACTAACTGTTCCCACTTGCCACGAGTCTTTTCTGTAGGTAACCAAATCATCAGACGTGATACCCTTTGGAAACCTACCGACTTCCGGTTTAAGGGGTCAACTATCTCAGCAATACTTGGACTAATCATGTTGTAACATAAAACGGACCACTATAAAGATCAAAGAACTTGGATATCTTTTTATCTACTAATTTACTTGTGAGTATAGTTTAATGAAAACTAAGTCTCCCTTTTTGATTGCTCTTCTATCTTTTTGTTGTTCATTTAGTTTTTCATTTCTCTTCTGCATTTGTTCTTTTCTTCTTATAGCGGACATAATAACTTTTTGTTGCCAATCTTCAAATTCGTCAACTTTTGCGTTAATATGCCGAAATGAGCAAAGATATGTTCTGAATTATCAACGTTCATGTGCATCTCCATCGGAGAAATTCCTAACGAGGATCCTTTTGAATAATCATGCAGAAGAACGCTCTGTATTAGAAATTCTACCCAAAAGTGGTGTGATTCTTTACATAACATGCGAAATACTCGAACCAAATCAGAGTGGACTCTTTCTATAATGTTAGATGAAGGATGCCTAGGCGGAATGAAATACACTTGAATGATATACTCTTTCATTTTGTTGCCGAATTTAGGACTTTTAAAGATGGCGGCATTGTCTACCAAAATTTATCGAGGAATACCCAAATGCATAAAATACAAATGCTCCAGACAATATAAGACTGAATTGGTTGTTGCATTCTTTATAGGATAAGCAGTACACAATCAACTGAATGCATCAATAATGGTACATATCGTGCATCAAATTTGCCTCTAGGATACTCTCCTAAATTATCTGCGCTTATAAGCTCACACTTATGTGATACTGAAAAAGAAGAAATGTATCAGAGGGGTGTTTAGCAGACTTAATTTTGATGCATTCAAGGCAGTCTTTTATTCTGTTTTTAATGTCAGTTTGACAAACTTTCCAAAAGAAGTATCTTGAAATGAGTGCATAGGTCTTATCTACTCCCAAGTTTCCATGTTTGTCGTGAAATGCAGTCATAACTCTCTCCGTAAGCGACAGAGGAATATTTATCAGGAAAGTGAAAGTCACGAACAAGTAAAATGTTATTTTCTATCTTGTAGTTTTGAGCCCAATTTCTATATCTGCTACGGCATTCAGGGACCTTATTTCTTTCCAAGTATTCAATGATTGGCAGGTAATCATCGCAACATCTTTGCAATTTACTCATGGTATCAGCTCCAATTTCCGTTACGTCTTCTTGTAATGCATGTAGGGCATGTACTTGCAATAAACGAGTCCTAGGTGTAGGGAAACACCGTGAAAGTCCATCAGGAACTTCATTTGACTTTCCACTAATAAACTCTATTTTATAATCAAATTATTGAAGTTGAAGGCTCCAATGAAGAAGACGTCCATTCCAAAGTTTGGATTTGTTTAGCCATAAAAGCGATTTATGGTCACTAAGTATATAAAAAGAATGACCTAGAAATATACTTGCCCATTTCCGCGAAGTATGAACTACTGCTAAACAATCAATTTCTGTAGTCGAATGACGGGTTTCAATACAAGTTATTGTGCGACTAGTGTATGCAATGACTTTATGGTCTTCTCCATCCTTATTAAAGAGAATGGCAGCTACACCGAGAGACGACCCATCTGCTTGAACATATATTGGAAGGTCATAATTAATGTGATAAAATAACACACTCTTACAAATTTCTTGTTTAATTTCGTTGAATGCCCTTTCATGACACTCAAGCCATGGCCAGTTACTTTTTTCTTAAATAAATCATATAGGCACGCACTTTCAAAGGCATATTTTTGGATGTAACGTGACTCCCAATTAAAAATTCCTAACACTGATCTGAGTTTAGTGAGAGAAGTAGGTCGGGGCAAGTTCATTATAGCTTCCACACGACTATAGTCTTTAGCCCTTCCGGTGTAATGGTGATTCCTAAAAACGTGACTTGACTGTTAAAGAAACATCATTTTGAAAGATTCAAGTCCTGTTTGCATCTAATAGCTTTGAAAATGTTTCTCTCATCAGACTAATATACTTTTCAAAGGACGAAGTAACCAGGAGGCAATCGTCTTTGTATCTTATAATTTTAGAGTGTAACTCGGGGTCTAATACTTGCTGTAGTGCGGCATTCAAAATAGAATTTGAATTTTTGAATCCATACATAGCACGATGAAAACTGTACTGTTGTCCCTCAAAACTAAAAGCAAAATATGCGTAAGAATCAGGGCTCAACCGACATTGCAGATACGAAGAATGGAAATCGAAATTAGACAAAAAAAACATGGACCTTGTATCCTCATTAACAAGTCATCTATTCTCTCCGCTTGCACTCTTTCTAAAGCGGCATGAGAGTTCTGTTTACGTAGATCATGGACGACTCGAGCTTGTTTTCTTTCTTCGGTACATTCCATAAAGAGTGTGCGTGAGGACTACAGTCATATAATATTTTTCCCAAATCTAACATTTTTTTAATTTCATCATTTTTCAATTCGTCATTCCCCATGACGTCATCACTTACATAAACAGTATTCACATTGGCTTGTTCAGGCAGCAATTGGATTCGATCCTCTTGATTACAATGCTTCAGAATGATTTTCTCTTTTTCAAAATTCAAGATGGCACCCAATTGACCTGGTATAGATCTTCCTAGTAAAACATGTTCCTTCAAGTTTTCTATCACTAACATCTGAACCGCGACTGTAATGTTCACGAATGTCAGTGGTACGACACATTTTCCTTTCACGTAAGGTTTCTTTTTACTCGTAAAATCCACTAAAACAATTTGTGAGGTGCGGGGTTCAATACAGGACGAGTCACATCATAGGTTACTCTTTTCCATGCATATAGCGATAGTAAGTGGCTTCTGAACCACTGTCGGCCATAGCCAGAAGTTCTATGTCATTAATCTTAACAGGAAGGCGTGACGAAAAATGAGTTCCATATGGGTCAATAAAATCATCATTTATATCTAAAGCTTCGTTGCTTCCTTGAAAATCATCAAATATACCGGAATGCGTAACAAATAATAAAAGTTTCTGTAGAAAAAGAAGGTGGGTCGATTATATCACTTGATCCATCTTTATATGACGCTCTACAAAGATGGTCATTCAGTTTAACTGAAATGGATTAGTGTCAAAAGTTCGTCGATTTTTATTGGGGAATGTTTCATTTATGCATTCACTATGCCCACGTTCAGGGGAACTAAAGAAAAACTTAGTGTCTTGTCCTTGTTTAAAAACATTTCGACTATTATCATCCTGTGATTTATGCAAACTTGCTTCATTTGAATTTACACTAGGATGTTGGTTGTGTTTCCCGTTATTTTGGTCACGAGAATAGCCTTCTCCTTTTTGTTTCTTTTCATTTTTGGATTTTGCTTATTGTGATTGAAATTTGAAACAGACCGGTTGCTATGGTTACCAAGAGAAGCAGATGTCATATCACGTTTCGCTTGTATGTTACGATCTGGTATATCTTCATTTTGTAAATGCTCTTGTTGTACATTTTTCTGATGTATTTGCCTGTTATTTATTTACTTATTTAGAACATAACAGGAGAACCTGATTACAATGTTCAATATTTTAGATTATTGTCACCATTAGAAGTACAATCAACATACAGAATTTTTTTTTACAATGTTATGAATTTGTTTGACATTCATGTTATGAAAATCAATTTCCTCAACTCTTTTACTTATGTCATTATAGGTTGCGCTTATTCTCCAAGTTGGTGATTTTCGCATAATATTTGTTCGCGTTTTTCTTTTTATATTAAAAGAATCCTGAGTTTTTTGTTCTAGTTTTGGTTTATGGGACATATATCTGAAAGTTTGAGAGCAGATTTTATGAAGAGTACGTCTGTTCCCAAGACTCATCATGTTAAAGTTTGTATTTAATATTTTTTTGCTATGAGTTCTCGGATAAACGCCTGTTTCTTTGTGTACCAGGAATCTTAGGAATTTTGCTTGAATTTTTTTCAGTTTGTCTGAGCTATGTGCAGTACTTGGATTCCAGATAATGGTAGCGTATTAAATTTTTGATCTTACATATGTTTGAAATAGACGTATGAAAGTTTCTGTCTTCCTGAAATCCTTTCCCATTCTTATTATTAATCCCAGATTGCTATACGCTTCATTAACAACTTTGTCTACATGAACATCAAAAAGCAATTTGGAATCAAATATCTAGATCCTTTATAATTTTTGGGTATGGTAGAGGCGTGTTATTAATTTTATATTTGAAATGCACGGCTGTCTGACGCCTTGTAAATGACATTACATTACATTTGTTGACATTAATTTCAAGTGAGTTATTGTTACACCATTTAACTATTTCGTTTATGTCAAGTTCTGGATTTTCACAATTTTTCAATGAGCTAATACTAGAGTAAATTTTTAGGTCGTCAGTGAATAAAAGTTTGTCAGTTGTTTTTGACACATGCAGGGAGATCATTAATGAATAATAAAAATAATAGCGGTCCTAGGTTCGACCCTTGAGGCACTCCCGAAGATACAGGATATTCTTGGGATATTCCACCTTTGTAAACAACATATTGTTTACGATTATTGAAATAAGACTCAAATAACTTAACCAGATCTGGGGGAAAATGAAATTGCCTAAGTTTATTGCCACCTGGAGCTCTGTTATCATAGAAATTTTGTTTTCCTTTGTGAGAATATATTTCTTCAAGACGCTGAACAGTGGAGATATAATTACAATAGTTGGTAGGTGGACTTAACATAAGATATTCGTGTATCTTGAATGGGAGAGAAAGAGTGACGTCATGCAAAAGTGCAATTTCAGTCGATAGAGGACACAATTCCCTCAGGGTATGGAACCGTTCGACTACAAAAGAACAAACGCTTCGATGTATTGACGGACTATATATTGTATCTCTGCACATTAAAAGGCCGGAAGATATTAACGTTGGGTCTTGATTTACAATCTAACAACCTTTTGTCAACAGCTGTGACTTGCTGCGTACACGTTTCGACCCTTTCGCTAATGCGATCGACTTCAGCAGAAATTTATTTTTTATAAGCCTGCATTTTATTCTGAAACAATTGATTCATCTCACTTTTAGGTTGTTTGTTATTTCAGTGACATACAAATCCAACTTTTCGTCAAAATCATTACTTAATGAATTAAGTTTTGACTCAAATTGTAACGAAAGATCATGCTGTAATTTCTCACATATAAGTTGGAAATCTCTGTATTCTGTTTTATTACAGCCTGAGAAAGCTCAGCTGATGCCTGCGCTTGTGAATTCAGATATTCTGCTTTGTATTGTTCTAGTTTTTGGCTCTGCTGGTCTAGTTTTAGACCCTGTTGTTGTAATTTTACAGTCTTTTCACCAAATCTATCTTCAAGAACTTGTGAATATTCATCCAATTTGAATGACATTTGCTCCAATAATTCTTTAAGTAGCTGATCCATGATAGATTTATTTTATTCGCTAAAAAGTACTTTCTCAAAACCAAATTCCAGGTTAGCTGTAGTCACAGAGGCAATGTGCTACCCCAAAAAAGATAAGGAAAATAAATTTAGGGAATTATAGTAGAAATTACCGGAAAAAAAAAGAATATTTCGTTTAACAATAATCTTCCTTAGCGAAAGCAAAATAACAGAGATAGAAATGCAATTGTTTTTCAAATAACTATACTTGTAACTAACCAAAATGTTCTTGTATATCTTATTTAAAAGAACATTAAGCACATTTAAATATCAAATTCTGGTTTTACACGCAGAGTTTTATAACCAATATTTGCGGAAATTTCCGTGGAACCTAGATATATTGTTACTATGTACCAAACTAACGAAACTCGCCGAGATTCGAGCCTGAAATCTTAATCTCTACTTTATGCACCGTTGTTATTACCGATTTTATGTGCGATCATCAGCTGTTGAGACAAATATATATATATCCCGATTCTATTCTAAATATACGCAGTTTTTATTACCGTTGACATTTGGGGTGAGAATATTGGTGATAGGTTTCGATTATTAATATGAATTGATTTTTAGTAGGGTCACTTTGACAAGTTGCTAAATATGATTTAATATACAAGAAATGATAATTCGGACGAGGTTTTTAGAAATTGAATTATACCCAGTCACGTTGTTTTGATTTTTATACAAATAAATTACCTATGGATATGTCTACAGTTTTTGAATACAAATAAAAGCCAAACTTTGTATTTTGAAATACTATATACGTATATATTTAAATGAAGGTAGAAAGAACACAATATATATATATATATATATATATATATATATATATATATATATATATATATATATAACTTTTACAAAAGAGATTAATAATATATTAAGCCAGAAGAAAAATAAATAAAAATAAAGTAATTGGCTAGAAATCTCAAGAATTGTAACACTAAGAGCTCCTTTTAAAATTTCAAATACTCACAGTTCATCTGAAGGCAATCCAAGAGTTCAATCGCTGTTGATGATAAGTGAGGAGGGGGGGAGATGAAGAAAACACTTAAGGACTGAGGATATAGACCAGCCCAGATATTTTGCAGGAAGATGACGTCCTCGAGCAAGCACTTGTAGACTCGGATGTAATTAGCACTGTATATTCAGTAGTGTCTTTTAAAATTCCCAATTCGTTAAACTTGGTCGTTGTAGATTAACGAAATCATTGCTTACACTTTTTACTGTGATGAAAAGTGCAACTACGTACATGTCATTATGTCACTTAAAAATGACATTTTCCTTTTTGACTTTATGAAAATTAAGAAGATGAAGAAGTACCATAAAGTTACAGACTGTTCGTCGAGAGTAACAGTTACACAAATGTATTACAATTTTCCTTTCTGTTTGTATAACGCGAGCTTTTCCTTTTTCTTTGTGCTACCAAAGAAATCTTATGCTAATGTGCGGTAACGAAAACACACACTTTTAACGTTCATTTGCCATTTTTTCGTTTAACGCTTAACTGTTCTCGAAACTTTACTTATTAATAGTGTGGCAGTTATACTGTAACAATGTATGCACCATGCGCATGTTTCTCGAATTTTCACTGTCCAGATATATTATTCAGTTCTTCATGACATTAATTTCCTTTACAGATTGGTTGGTTCTGTTGTGGAAATGAATATCCAGCATAGTTTTCTTTGTACATACACGTACAGTGCTTTATATTACAGTGGAATTGAAATGTTGAGAAAATTAACAGCAATATTTAAAAAATGATTGAATTTATTGGTTTATTTATGTGCTATGAACAGCAACAAAGCCTATATGACACAAATTATTCATCTAGAAATACAACAGCTATTACTACTTTCATAGCTTGCAGAAGATTAAAGATGACAAATATTATATGTTTCATAAGTAAGGAGATTACAATTGAAGGGTCAGAGAGAAAAGCAAGGATTGTCCATTTTCATTTTCTTTCTGATTTTGTGCTTTTTCTGTTGGCGAAACGCCCCACTATTGAACGAAATATTCCTTCCGTGCTGAAATGCAGAACTGTCAATGGAAAATGGATCAAAGAGATTAGCGAACTCATTGCTTTGTACCAGGTTTCCAAAATTAAGAGGGGGAAGGAATAGGCGAAAATTTAAATCTGAGAAGAAAATATGTTTACAATCTTCAAGTAGTTCTCTAAAACGCCGAAAAATTATCTGGGGCTGGAGTAGTTTCTCTTCCTGTCTGGTAGTGGAGTGGGGAGAGAGGGTTGATAAACAGCTACATCCTTTGAGGACAGGTCAGAGTTTATTGACGCGAAACAAAAAGCCTTAGTATGAAAATGCATGTCGTCGCCCCCATGGGGAGGGGACAAAGTCACAGAAAACCTCATAACGGAATCTATCATAGGCTAACTAGCATACTAAAAATGGTAAGGCACTAATTCTTTATTAAAATATAGGTAACAAAATTATCTATAATAAATGACCTGACTCAAATATCCAAATCTTTAGTACTTTCTGGGTGAAATTAAAAGATTTTGTCACAAATTTTCCAGTAAAAATTTGTATCCCAATTTTCTAGTAATATTATTTTTCACAACAGAAACAGAACAGAAAAGTGCCGGGATGGTCCCTTCAACATGGTCCCTTCGTTTGTTGGGAACACTGTGAGAGATTAACAATGTGACCAAGTATTCTAGAGAATAAGTTGTTCTAGATGCCAACAGTTTGGGGATTCGTTTGCGTAGGCCTCATTTCTCAACCAATGTTCCGTTTGTCACAATGATTCTTGGTTATTTTTTCTGTAACTACACACAAAAATGCAATACTGTAATTTAAGATATAACAGTTCAAACACAACTTATAAATTGATTTACTGTAAAGTATCACATAAGTACGGTGTACAATATTTTCTTCCAGTGATTTCCCAGAGGATTCTCTGGGATCTCTGAAAATGAAATGGAATATAGTTGGACAAAACTATATTTCTCAAAATATAATTGGGAAAATGAAATATAGATGGACAAAACTACCCGCGTCGCGTCAGGTCGGAGAGAGCCGAACAAGAAAGTACGGCGATCGTATAGTACAAAATACTCTTCAAATGAATTAACATGCCACAGATCTCTACTAGCCCCATCTTGTGAGTTCTGAACTGTTGAATATGTGTCTGTTGGAAAAATTGCAACGTCAAGCCATCATATGAACGAATATTTAATTATGTGCAGATGTTGCAGTGCCAGATCTGAGAAAACAGTGTCAACACATCCTACATTCAGCCTCCAAAATTACTTTTTTTAGTACATTTATTTAAAATTTATGAACCTGCATTTCACATGCCTTTTATACGGTTTAATATGTTAAGAACAGCAGTGGTAACGATGAAAGCACATTCACGTGGTTCTGGAAAAGGAAGGATCGGGGACCGCCGAGAGAAATATCATACAGATGGTATATCCAGACTATTGTCAACACATTTCACCAAGTTTAATTCAGTTTCTTGATATTCAATTTTACGACCTTTGTCCGGCTAAATTCCATTTCCAGACCACTGTTCGTCGTTCATATAAGATTTCTAGCACTTACTAGAAGTGGAAAATCATTCATCAAATCACTGGCATTAGATACATTGTTACTGCTCCCTTTCCTTTCTTTTCTTTTCCTTTCCTTTTCTTTCCTTTCATTTCGAATTTATTGGCAATATGAGGATTGCATAGCAATCAGGCAGATGTTTCTTTCACATTCACTACCTTGATTCTGATCCATAACTTCATTCCTTTAGTTAGCAACACAAGCAGTTGTAAGATATCCAAATTGTGGGCTTAGAAGCAAAACAATCTCCACTTCAGAAAATTTTACTGGAGAGCCAAAAGAAAGTTTATGGTGGTAAATATAATACTATATGGGTACTTTTTTCCTGTGGTTCCTACGCAAAAAAACCTACAAAATACACAAAGAATAATTAGGGCTTTACCTTCATTTACCTTAATTAGACACATTAACGTACACAATTCGACTCCAACATCTCGGTTTCCCAAAAAATGGGGAACGATTCAGAGGTTGTGGGAGTACGAGCGGGGGTCTGGGTGGAAATTCAAAACTTTAAAAACCACGTTTTCTGAGGTATCGTTGAAAAGCTCTTGATGATTAAAATATAACTCAATAACTAGTTTCTCTATAGCGCTCATATAAGACGAGGTTTGAATTTTTGAAAATCAAAAACACTTCGAAATCTACCTCAGCTTATAGGCCTGCCGAAATGATTTTTTTTTAAAATGAAATCTTATCAGAACAAGTTTAGGGGTCAGGTTAACCAATATTTTAGTATTGTGTACATAGGTTTTGCAAGCTTACTTTAGATAGATTCAGTTAGGTAAAATGTTGATTGATATTGATAAAATAAACCGGTAGCTCCGATACAGGTCGCCGCTGCTTAGCAAGGAATGAGATAGCTATGAATATACCACTCTTTCTCATTAATCGACTACGAAGATTTCAAATTACCTATATCAACCTCGCCGCCCGGCAGATCCAGTTGACGCTTAACAGTCTTGTTGACTGGTCACACCAGACTGGTTTTCGTTTTTCACCAACGAAGACAGTCTGTGTCCACTTCTGCCGTAAACGAACTTGTTTCGTTGACCCGGATCTCTTTCTTGGAGACAGACAACTCCAGTTCGTCGCGGAGGTACGATACCTAGGTTTATTATTTGATACCAAGTTAAATTGGCGTAGTCACCTTCGCCAAATTAAAATTTCCTGTACGAGAGCTCTGAATTTATTGCGTGTTTTAAGTCATCCCACTTGGGGTCCTGATCGTACAACCTTGTTGCGCCTTTATCGCGCACTCATTTTATCTAAGCTCACCTATGGTTGTCACGCTTATTCCTCTGCACGTTTTTCAGCGTTACATACTCTGGATAGTGTCCATCATGGTGGAATTCGACTCTCCACTGGCGCGTATCGCACAAGTCCTGTCACCAGTTTTTGTGTTGATGCCGCTGAGCCACCGCTCGAGATTCATAGGATGTACTATGTGCTGAGCTATCTTGCTAAGATATCATCTTTGGAAAGCCACCCAGCACATAACTTAGCGGTATACCCAGTCCAACGAGCCCTATATGAACGCCGTGGTCACGCTACCCGACCACTTGGCATCCGAGCATCAGAGTTGTTGGAGAATCTGAATGCAGACCACCCAACTGTCTGTCCTGTCCGTTTTAGTCTCCGTCCGCCGTGGACACTTGCCCGCCCACGGATTGATCTTTCTTTGTCACACTTCAAGAAATCGGAGACCTCCATGATTGAATTCCAGCAACGTTTTCTTGCGTTGCAGAGTCAGTACCCACGTTTTAGCTCTGTTTTTACCGATGGATCCAAATCAGATGAATCTGTTGGATGCGCGTTTGTTGTCGAAGGGGAAGACCGTCCATTTTGTCTTAATCCCAAAGCCAGTATTTTTACTGCTGAGCTATATGCTCTTTTAAAGGCTTTGGATTTTAGTCTTGTTCATGGTTTCAACCGCATCCTTGTTTGTACAGATTCAAAGAGTGTTGTTCAAAGCCTCGACAATATGTATTCGAAAGATCCGCTCGTGCAAGATATTCTATGTAAGACAAACGCCATCTGCTCTGCCGGTAGTGAGGTTGTCTTTTCTTGGATACCAAGTCATGTTGGTATCCATGGCAATGAATTGGCAGACGAAGCTGCTCGTGAGGCCTCTTTAGGAGCTAACATTGATATTCCACATGTCCCATTTCAGGACATGATGATATATTACAAGCAAGTTACTCGGAATGAATGGCAGCGACGATGGGATGACGTAGCTGTGAATAAATTGAAAGAAATTAAAGTAACTGTTGCTCCATGGAAATCATCTTGCCGAGATAGTAGGCTTGAAGAAGTTCTTTTATGTCGCCTACGGATAGGCCTAACACACGGATATCTGTTACGAAGATTGGATCCACCACGTTGTCATAATTGCAATGTGGTTTTAAGTATTCGTCACGTGCTTTTAGATTGTCCTGGATATAATTATCTCAGACAACGTTATAACATCCCCAATGACATGGCGTCATTGTTAGGGGATGCACCAGGTACGTTGCGAAGCGTTATTAGGTATGTTCGTGAGACAGGTTTATCTCCTTCTCTCTGAGATGATTATGTCCCATAGCTGTTAAGCTTTATGTAGTATTATTTTATTATTATGAAGGCCTATTTACAGCCTTCACGTTTTTACCTTTTCTGCTAAAGACCATCTACATCTTTAGTTTTTACTACGATTTTATTTTTCTGAAGAGCTTAGATCTTCAGCTTTTATATAGTTTTATCATTTTATTTAACAGCTATTTTTAGACGTGACAAAGATAAGGGGCTTCCCCCGTATCGGGACGGGCGTAAGCCATAGTGCTGTTACCGCCCATACAATTAATTTTATCTTTATCTTATCAAATTACCTATACTTTTCTTCAGTCCACTAAAATTTAATTTTAAAAGGAATTTCAAGGAAGATTGACGACCAGAAATTTAGGAATTTCATCAAGATTTACGGTGCAGATTTTTGCTTTTCAAACAATAAATTTAGAATTTTTATCTTCCCATAATTTCAAGCTTTCAAGTCAATTCTGCAGATTAGATAGGGAAAATTGTTTATTTTGAGTCCGTAATTTTGTCATTTCTGAGTTTATAATGCTTCCTTCTCGCTTAAAATAACAAACAGCTCATACAAATAACCTGTAAGTCACAAATAACTATATCACCAGGGTCGTAAGTCCTGAAGATACTAGTCCGAGACAGTACATGGAATAGGCTTACATTAGTGAAAGCATACAAGTTTCTGCAAATCAGGGTTTAGTGTGAAATCATTTGATCTTTTTTCGGAATGTGTGAGCAAATTATTTAATTTATTTTTATGAGTTGAATATCAAAAGTTGAGAATTCATACCAAGCTTTACAACGGATGAAGCAGACAAGTTTCTGATACGGTTTTGTCTTCTCGGTTTGATCAATTATACATGGCATAAGTCTTCTGTAATTCGCAGTTAAATGTCATATATTTTAAATATTTTCCAATATTTTCTGTTTGAATTATCCCGATTTTTGGATAAAATCAGTTAAAAATAGGGATTTCAGTGCAAGACAGGCTAAATTTTAAGTAATAGATTGCGCATATTTTATCGGTAGTCAATTATATGAATATTGGAGAGCCTAGGTTCTTTTCGCGTTGCGATTTTCTCGATTAATCGATTCCCAGCCCATGTATGTGGCGCCTAAAAATTTCGAGTTCTCCGATGTTCTAGTGAAAGATGAACAAAATATGTCGCTGTTTTTTAGACTATTTTTAGACGATAAGTTGTGTTTAGGGCAACATTAGTCGTAAATTTTAACCTAGGAACCCATAATAAATTATTGAAATAAAATATATCTGTATTTTTCCAGAGCGAAATATTAAACTATTCATTGTGTTTGGGAAAACAGTCTCTTTCGTTGCGGAAAATATCCGCGTAGCAGATCATGGAAACAGAAATAGATAGTTCTTTGATTTCGAACATGTGCGTTATTTTTTTTATTTCAATCCATAGAAATATACACGCAATTTTTCCGTTTTGTGATAATTTTCAGTATTTAATGTGCAGCGATGAAAATTAAATTTACCCCTCAAAGTTCTCCTGTTGTCGATATATGGCAAGATTTTATTATTTTGGTGCACGAAATTGGTATCTTAATACAAGTCAATGCATTGCTTAGTAATAGCTCAGGGAGACTTATAAGCGCTTTAAGGCACTAATTTCCACCAGGATATTTATATATATTCTAGGTCAGCGCCACATTTCCGTGTTTTTTGTCATCTCATTTCTATTATTGCTATTTCTATGAGTGAATTTTTCCAAAATATAGGAATGAGTTACTTACTTTTGAGCTTAAAAAATTTGAGAGTGTGTAATAAACGTAAATTTTGGAATTTAAGGGCATGTGATTCTAGTTACACGATAGCCTGAACTGACTTTTGGATACAATAGTTGGATCAAGTCAACTATTGTCTCGTTTTGACTGAATCATCAAGTTTGAGAAAAAATATATAAAGGACTCCTCGATGATTTTTCTACAGCGACGACAAGCATGTCTAGTGACTATCCTAGACTATGAACGCTCACTATTTAAGGATATTGTCTAGCTACAGCTAGGCTCGGAACTTCTAGTATGTAAGGCAAATAGTCAAACAAATTCTGACGGAGAACTTCTAGGTTTAAGGTTTTTCAAAATTTCGGTCGAGGCAGTTTTTAAACGTTTGGCAGTAACTTCAACAAGTATTAATGAAGATTTCAATATGTATTTATAATATATATTGAGATTAGGTGCACCATGTTTTTGCTTTATTTTAACGCGCTAGTTTTGAGGTTAGTTTGTAAGTTAGTTTTAAGGACGTCCTACACGACATTTAAGGCTATCTAAAATTATAAAATATTTTTAATTCGGCCGATATACATTTCTATGACAACGATTATTATTATTATTATTTTGAGATGTGAGTATGATGGCAATGATGATGATAATATAATAATGAAATATATCAGAGCAATGGCGTCTGCCTCGCCGCTTCTTCGCTACGAAAATATTAAAAATATGTAATAATGAAATGACATGAAATGTAATGAAATAATATGATACGCCATTTGCTAGAAGCCCTTCACACGATTAAGTCAAAGTTCTTTTCGAAATTTCAGTAGACTTCCTTCACAAACCTTTGTCAATCAAATTGTTCTTTTTGCTTTCTTCTATGTTTTAAATAAGTTCGAGCAGTACGCGCAAGATTCTTTCAAAAAAGCTTTTCTTTTAACATTGTATGCTCTGTCCTCAACAACCAATTTGGCTTTTAATTGATATCCGCGATATTACAGTACTTCTTTGTTTTCAACTTTAGTGACTCTCATACATAATCTGAAATACAACTGCGTTGTATACGGGTTCATTAAATTGAGTTAATATACGGTTTACATGTGAATCAGAGATTTGAACATGCAACGACGTATCCAAGATTTCATTGGATTTAGAGGGTAGATAATTTGTGGTGAGGAAGTCATAGCTTGATAGACTTAGCCACCCATCTAGCCTATAACAAGTCGCAAAGACCTCTACGTTCGTGGTTTTCCGAATTTTTCCGACAATAAGTAACCGGGTTCTTTGCAATTTTGTGAAAGTTTCTAGATTCTGATGTCACTTTGCCTTATGGAATTAGCCAGCCCTAGCGGTTAGAGTGACAGTCCTGTTAAAAGAAGCGAAAGGCAGTCGGTCACGAACTTAAGTATCGTTAGTTCAACATTGTAACTCATTCATCAAAATTCTTATGATTAAATTACCTTATTTATGTGGGTTTGTTCAAAAGTTTAGAAGGTGTATATTCTTGTGCGTTTGTTTGACACGACGAAAGCTTCATATATAATTTGCTCACGGATAATTACATAGCAATTACGTTGGAGTTCGTCGAGAAGCGACTCTTGTGTCCGAGAATTGCAATAACATATACGTATTCTGTGTTTTCCCTAATTTTCCAAAAAAAATATAGATCCGACTCCGCTACTGCAGAATTCTGGTGTGTTAATGTTGAGACACCCAATATAATGTTCACAGAGAACAGTAATTGTTTCTTCATTTAAATTTCTATTTTCGAGTCTTTATTTTGAAAATGTTTAATTTAAAAGCCCGCAGTCATTAAAGTCTTTCTTGCAATACGTTATTATTCTTTTCCAGACGATTTACTTCTTGTATCTTTAAGAATTACGTACACACGTCTTAGATTGCAGTTAAAAGGCGAGAAGAGTAAGAGGCTCAGTCCGCAAAACTGATGACTAAGCAGTTGTTCAAAGGTCGATATCCATTGTACGAGGATATCATACGTTTCATTGCAAATCTCAAGATCTAGTAACAGCATGTTACAGATTAATTTTTCTTCAGAACTAAATATTCACGTTGAAAACGATGTCATTTTATCGTAAATCCCCTAAATAAGTTTCATTTTGATTTCTGTCTTTTTTCTTTCCCTACCATATTTAAATTTTCTTTCCTTTAAGTGTCCGGGAAAATAGAACGTTAAAAGAAAGAAAAGAAAAACATAACATTTCTTGCTGTTTAATAACAGCCAATATCTATATTTCTGATTAATTGTTCCAGAAAAGTATATATTCTTATGAATTCTTTGCCTTCAGACATGCTCAGAACCTTTCATCATAAGATTTACTTTTCATGTACGCGATGCGTCAAAAAGTTGTTTATGGTTCATCTTCATCGCAACGACCCTCAAGCGTCGGTTCCGCACTTCACTTCCTTTCTTCCGACTTATATTATTGGTTTTTACATTCAATATCACAAATATATCGAGTTTACACAATTTTGTCTCTTGCGCTCAGCTTCATTTATCAAAGATGTTTAATATACTTTAAGTGTTCCGACAAATTTTTCCTGAATTGGCTGATTAACAATGTGTTTGTGAGCAGTCATTCAACTGATTCTTAAGTTACACCAATCTATGAACTTTATGAATAACAATAATTACGATCTAATATTGAAACGTCTAGTATAAATAACTATGTGAATTCGAATATCGGTTAAGTTTATGTATTACCAGAACACCTGAAAGTGACGTTCAGTCCGTCTGTGAAATATTATTTTTGTCTGTAGTGGTTTATACAATTTTCTTGAATGTGACAATAATGGGTGACTCTATTCAACTATAATTATCACGCTTTCCTAAAGTATATTTGTGATTATTCAGCAGAATGCATTGGTCTATAATTTTCTGCATCACAAAAATTTCCGTTATGGTACTATGAAGTTAAGCCATATACGCTGTCACACCCTTACCAGACTTTGATCTGTATATATAAGATTCTTCCTTGGCGTTGAAACTTTCCGATAGATATGTAAATATTTAGTTTTTAATAAACGTTTTCGTGTTCAAACTTTTTTCGCTTAATATTAACCTTCGATCTCCAGATACATTGTTTTTTTCTTTTGAGAAACAGCAACGACTGAGTTTGTAGTTTTCTCGCAGCTGTTTCACTTCACTGTTAAATCAATGGTGTTACCTTGCACTGACGTTACAGTGAACTTTGTACTCTTGATTTCTTTTCCCCGCACCGCCGTTCGTTATTGTATATACCGTGTAGTTTCATTTCAACGTTTTTTCTCCTTCCTTTCTTTTTTTCGACGCTGTATTTTTTCGTCCGCGCAATCTTTATAGTTTTGTAACAAGCTTAAT
>JAGDQP010023743.1:0-28774 GCA_022664845.1 Lepisma saccharinum | reverse complement strand
AATTTCACGTGTTCACAAAGTACAAGTTTGAAGAGAGAGTGGTGACACGTAGCGGACAAAGCATCAAAACTGAAGAACAACTGACTGCCATAGCGCGTCGATTTCCGGAACTTGAAATAATAACTGTATAGCGTGTAAGTACAGGGTTGGATCATGGATGAAAATATGTCTTGCTACGGCACTGAACATATCACGAACTGAACATCAAACAAGTCTGATTCATTCATTTCTTTTAACTCATTATGACAGTAAATTACAAATATCCAAACTACTTCTACATCTCCTTAAATATGTCCCTCGAGAAAACATACCAAATCGTACCACCAGAAACGGCATTATAATTAAACCTCCTGATGAACATCTGATGAACAACTAACTATCAGAAGCAAGTACAGTTACCAAATTTTTAGTAGTCAAGTTAATCTGACTTCTATGGCACCAGAACCACAAACATGCTACCAACCCAAACCGTCTACCCATGCTATCTGTTTTAATTCGAGGAAGTTGACCAACATATAACAGATTCTGAAGCAGAGGCAGAACTCAGATATGAGGGATATGCCATCATGTCTGAAAGTAAAAACCAAAGAAGGAAATGCCAGCTTAAGTTCCAAGTCTTAACAACTCATCAGCCTACCATTCATAACTTACTACACATAAGAGTCTACATGTGTAAGAAACGCTGCAGATTGGAACCTTAACGCACTAACGCTACCATTCCTATTCACTGTAATAGGTGTCTCATCTACAGTGTCCACTAAACAAGGTACTGTCGAAACCAACCCAAATGTGGATACTGCTCTGTCCCACACCAAATCAAATTGTGTCAATATGCCTGCGAAATGCAGCCAATGTAGTGAACAACATGCTACATCTTCATAGAAGCGCAGAAACCGTCCTCCACCAATCCACATCTCACCGTTCCTCTTCGCCTCCATGCTTAAACCTAAACCACATCTACTCTGCCAACACAGTCAAACAAGTAATCGCTTTCTTTACCTTCACTTCAAATTTACCATCCGGGTACCAGGAAAACCATACTCATTCACATGACACAGCCTTGATGTACAGTCGCTGAGCTGTTCAACCATCTTCATTCTTCATCATCAATCAATTCCAAGTTTTTTTTTTTAGAGTGGAGAAACGATTACCGACACAAAAAGCGTTATGAGGGAGATTCTGCCATGTACACTGTCTCCCGAAAATATCGATATTCCAGATGCCGTGGTTAAAGATTGATGTGCGATTCGTTGAGTAGTTCATTTGCCATTATAGGAAACAGTCTCTGATTTAGCAAGGAGTGTTTACTGTTTTGTTTCAGATTTCTTAACAGAATGTGAAGCAGTGTCCTATTTGTGCAATTTCCAGAGAGGAGGAATAGTTCCTTAGAGTCTTGAATATAAGTCTGTTGATATCCCAGGTTTATTTCGGAAAACATAGCCTGGCAAGACTGTTGCAGAGGGGGGTAATCCCAACCATCCCCCATTACAAATTGAACTTTGCTTGTGAAGTATATGTCATTAACTATTACTTGGACTACAGAATTAATTTATTCACCAGAAGATTACGCTCTAAAGCTGCTACAGAAACTATGCTAACAGAGTTATCCACACCTTTACCTTCTGTGAATATTATGCTACAACATTCGCATACTTATCAAGCTCTTATGCACGTAAATGCTGAATTTTGCGAAGGGAAATAGTACCGATCACAAATTGGTAGTAAACTTTTTTGGTATACCTCAACAAGTGTAACATGGACGTATTTCACTCTAGGGATTGTTTAGAAAAAACACGAAGAATTTAATGTTACAACTACTCGGCAAGTCTTCGCTTTATAACAAGATTTGTGTAAGCATTCTGTCGTGGTAGCTGATAACACAGACGTTTTATTACCATCATTTCAACTTTACCTACAAATTAATTCAAACTTCAACAAGTCAGGAGAGAACGGTTATAGATATTGGTGCAACAGTTAAACAACAGACAATGCCTCAGATGATTAGTGCACATACCCTCACTGGATGTGATACAGTGCCTTACATGTATGGTATTGGGAAAGCAACTATCATTAATATTAATGAAGTGTTAAAAAAAAATAATAGCATGAAAAAAATAGGCTCACAGGGATATAAAACAGGAAACAAGTCCTTTATAACCGCTTGCTATTGTGTAAAAAACGTTAAGTATGCATATGAAAGAAGTTCAGATTAACGTTTGGACGAAACAAATGTTTGCTCACACAGTGGCTCCACTACTTTGCTCCCTTCCCACAACCGAAGCCTATATTTAGAATGTAAAGCGCACATACCCACAGTACTGATTTGCCTGAGTGCATACAGGACACATCAACCATCGAATTTTGACCCATATATAAAGAAGTAACCAAATTGTTAAGAAAAGTTATGTTAAGTTGTTCCTGCAGATGTTGAATCATCTCCAAATGTTCAACCAGCTCCTGATGATGTGCTTCACGTCATCAAATGCTCCTGCTCGTCAGAAAATCTTGCTCGACTAGAAGATGTACCTCTGTTGGAAAACTACTGTGTGCCATGTTCTGTAAATGCTTTGGTGGTATATAATACAATAAATTGTGTAAGTTTTCACATGGCGACGCTGAAGAGAATAAAGACAGTGATGAGGAATCATAATGCAAATTAACATGAGAAATGTTGAACACATTATGTTAATTGTATCTTGTAACGTCATATTTGTTGTTCTTTTGTTTTAAACTTTATTTGAATTTTAGCGCCTTCTAAATAAATGACAATGAACAATGTACTTGCAACATAAATGTAGCATTGAACCATTATATTTTACCATTCTGATTTCTATTATGCATGATAAATATTTTAAGGAAGATTCAAATATAAGTATGAATTTTGGAACATCCTCTACAAGTTCGTAATTATTATTAAAAACATGTAGAAGCTGTGCGAATTGCTGCTACTATATTCCAATTCAGAACACCAAAATTGAAGAAAAAGTCATGACTATTTCTACTTTTTAGAAATATACAATATACTAATAACCATATTCAAAATTAAAGTGACTTTCCGAATACGCTGTAGAAATTCGTTCCTAATAAAAAAATGCTGAAGGGTGCCAGTGTTGCACCTGGCATTTTTGGATTCTGCATTCTGCAAGAAAACGTCAAAAAACCTTGATCAGCCCCAAATGCAAGCTTCAATCGAAATCTTACATAGAGGGGGAGCTAGGGTACCCCAAAATGGACCCCCACCCCCAGGACTAAATGAAACTAGTATTTTCAGAAGCTTCAAACGGCCCTGATTCACATTAGAAATGTTAACACAATAAAAAAGTGTTCCGAGGGGTCAAAACCCAATATAGTCGCTAGCCGCAAGATACATTTTTTAAAACCATACCTGTTTTACTAAATTTTTTTTAGAGAAAAAACTAACAACAATGGCATTATAAGTATATAACAGACAATTAGCGAATGATATTGATGTGCATATATTGGTCTACGTTTAGAAGAAAAAGACGACGAAATCTAAAAAAAAATCAATTTTTTACATAATTTTGTATTTCTCTTTTTCCTTACACTTACGCCGCTTCTTGGAAATCAAATTTACTACTAATATATTTTTGCTGTCTATCCTCCATCAACATACGAGAATCTATGGTTTACACTTGCTTAGTTACGGAGACAAAAATATTATATATAAAGTAAGGCAAATTTTGGCCGAAGTTAAATTTACAAGAAAAAAATATAATTTGTAAAAAAAAATAACAACATTGGTACATCGTAAGAACAAGACATTACATACAAGACTGAAACATACTCAAATTTCTAAAACAATGGTTTCCTTCTCGTAAATACTCCTACAGGCATATTTGGAAGAAAATTTGACTGGCATCATTTTTTAAATCTAAAAATTAATAGAAATTTCCCAGATATATAAATACATAATCATACATTACGTAGGTATATATTTTCAGAATACTGTATAAATATTTTCGTAACACTACATTGATAAATAATATGTTTCTCCATATGCAATATTTATAAATAACATATTTAAATATAGATTTTTTTTAAAATGGATTATCCTTTCCTGTGCATATGCGCACAATAATTTGCTAGTGAAGATAAGGTAATGAAGACTACTATGTATAAAGTTAGTTGAAATACATAAAATTTATAAAATGCGTTAATTGATAAAACATTTAAAGCAAAGAAATTTAGAGTGATGAATTTAGAGAGGTAAATAATACATAGATTACGTAATATACCATAATTAGACTACATAATGATAAGAATTTAAATAAGTAAAGTTGTCTTTGCAAGTAAGTACCAGGTCCGTAAATATGAAACTAGAATTTATGTACAGAAAAGACACAGTGATTGGATGACAATGTTAAGAACTATTTTATTCAAAGTATTGGCCATCGCTAGCGATACATTTCTGCCATCGTTCCGGCAATATGTGGATGCCAGAACTGTGCCTCTTGTGCTGCAAACCAGTCATCAAGCCATTTTCGTAAGATGTGATACACTGGTCAGCAAGTGCGTGTCCCATGGATGCAAATAAGTGAAAATCAAAAGGCACCAAGTCTGGTGAGTAGGCCGCATGCGGAAGGATTTCCCAGCCAAACGTCGCATTCGTTTCCTTGACCGGTTTTGCTGTGTGGGAGGATGCATTATCGTGAAGCACAATCACTTTATGTTGTCTTTGGTCATATTCTGGTCGTTTTTCACGCAAAGCTTGATGCAAATCGATCATTTGCTGTCGGTAAAGTTGGGTATTAACGGTTTCGCCAGATTTCAGCAGTTCATAATAGATCACTCCCTTCTGATCCCACCAAACACAAAGCATTGTCTTCCGTCCATAGCGATTTGGTCTTGTAGTCGATGTCGCCGGTTCTCCTGGAGTTACCCATGATCTTTTACGCTTAGGATTCTCGAAATAGATCCACTTTTCGTCACCAGTCACAATTCGATGGAGAAATGATTTCCTTTTGTACCTGGCGAGCAGAATTTCGCAAGTGGTTTTTCGGTTTTCCTGCTGTCGTTCAGTCAATGCATGTGGAATCCATTTTCGCACCTGCTGAATCTTGCCCATGGCTTTTAAACGTATGGAAACTGCTTCTCGTGTCGCATTTAATTGATCCGCGAGTTGTTGTTGTGTTTGAGCGTGATCCTCATCCAACAAAGCTTGCAGTTCGCTGTCTGCAAACTTTTTCGGTGGTCTTCCACGTTCTTCGTTTCTCACGTCAAAATCGCCACTTTTTAATTTTGTATACCACGCATAGCACTGTGACTTACCAAGAGCATGATCACCGTAGGCTTTAATAAGCATGCGATGCGATTCTGTAGCAGTTTTCTTCAAATGGTAACAAAAATAAATGCTGTCCTCACATCGTAGTTTGTAGGTACAAATTGCGCCATATTCAACGCTATTAAACACTACACTATGACATGAAACTTGTCTGGTTGTGAGTTGCAAATCGTTATCAGTAGTCAAAACAAGCAAGTGGCGCCAAGTTCCCAGTTTTACGGTAACCACAGTGACAGCTAACGCCGTCTATGCACAAATTCCGGTTTCATATTTAATAATAATGAAGTGAATATGATTAGACAACGTTTTTCAATATATAATGATGTGTGAAAAAAGCACTTGAAGATATTTTTTAATCAAAGCTTCCTACGTAATTATTACATAAGAAGTCTAAAAACACTAATTTCACAAACTTGTAAAGTATATTTATATATATGCATATATGCTTTTGTTATATTTATTAGTTTCTGTCAGTGTGTAGTAATCGATTATCATTTTAAAGAAACTGTCAGGATCTTGTGATAATTTACGTAGGGGAATAAATACATTAAACTTAACAAATTACTTATTTATTGGAAATACAATAAAAGAAGAATGATTGATTTTGATTAATTGTGTGCTCTTAGTGGGAAATATCTTGAAAGACAGACTGTAATCGTGGAAAGATTTACGAACATTATTAAGGTTAGTTTGAAACGAAATAATGGATTGCATGAAAAGTTCGAAGAAAATGGTACTTATTGCACTTAAAAGAAGAAGAAAAAACATCTGCACTTTTTTCCCAATTGCGAAGTTCATCCTTCCTTCCAGGGCTCGAACCTGGCATCTTTAGTTTATTGTTTCCGAAAATACCCGAAGTTGGACTTTGAGAATTTTCAACTGAAAATTGCTGTAATCAATGCGGTCATCCTTTTTGGAATAGGGTGTACATCGATTAACACTTTTCATAGTTACTAATACTTGTAAGGTTGTTCATGAAACAATTCTATCCAGGTTGCTTGTTTAATCCAACAAGTCGCATCAAATTGAAGAGTTAGTTGCGTATTGAGATTTCCGATATCTTTTGAATTCATTGAAATCCTCAAGCACGTTACTAAAACCACTTCCTCCACTTTTCTGTGGGTTCTAACGCAGACGAATATCTTCAAGATGAAAAGAACCACTCTGAATTCGTTGAACCTTTACCTGAGTGTTTGTACTGGTACTAGCTGTACTACATTGGATCCCTTCCATAACATGGAACGTACTTAAATTATGCAGCGGGCGGATTTTTTCATCTGTGTTGTCAAACACACGCCGAAGAAACCATTTATTATTAATTTTTGATAGTCCTGCACTGATGAGAGAGGTCATGTAAACATAAGTTTCATGGTATGATGCGCAGACTCCATTGGACGGTAATAGATTGAATATATATTTTAACCCATATAATCGGTGAAGTGTTAATAACAGACTTGTTTGCATGAGTTACAGGAATAATCTTGGTCTTTCAGTTGATAATATAGCATGGTTTATCACAATGCACTTCCTGTTAACTGTCTGTGACTCAGAAGCATTCTTTGTTTCCATAAAGACTTGAAATTTTGCCCGTCAGATTCGCTCTCATTGAAATCTGGGTATATACTTCAGTCATAAGCCATCGGTCTGATGTCGGCTGCTGCTAATACTATTCTTAACCATTCAGTAGCAGGGTCAGTTTTCACTGCCGTTATATCACTGATACATAATTTTATGAACTGTGTCCAATAGGCAGAGTACATTTTCCTTCCAGAAACATTTGAAACATATATCCGATCCTTAAAATGCTATTAAAGGTGTCTTTTGTTTGTATATGACAGCCATCCTCTTGACCAGATACACGTTTCATAATATATTTTAATTCTTTCATAATGTACTGGCATTGTCACCGTTTTATATGTACACACATAACATAGAAAATAACTTCCCTATTTTCTGTTTTTTTCGACCCACAAGTTCCCTAGTTGGTTTAGTTCTTGAAAAGTATTGGAACACTTTCCATGGTACTGTACTTCTGGTAGGAAGTCTGACCCTTACCCTTTCACCCACTTATCATTTCGTAAGTCAAATTTCTTGATAACATTTTCTCTTATCTCTAAAGCCACATGCATACGAAAACATTTCCTGTCCTCTGATGGGTCCAACACTGATTTCTTTTCCACAAATGAAGCAGTTTCTTTTTAAATCGAACGTTTCTTGGGGTCCTTAAATACGTTGAAGATGTTGAACGATGAGACAGGTTATCGGTCTGCATTGAGGTATGATCAGCTTTGATACTAGTACGACTTGTATAATTCTGCCTGCACGTGCTGTGAACCCAAATAGTATTTTCTTCTTTCAACTTTTCATTTCAAACTAACTTCAATAACGTTCGTAATTCTCTTTTCACTATCACAATTTCTCTTTCACGGTATTTCCCACTAAGATTACACAATAAATCAAAACTAACCAATCTTTTTTTTATTGTATTTCCAATAAATAAGTAAATTGTTAAGTTTAATACATTCATTCCACTTCGTAAATTTTCACAATGTAATGACAATTTTTCTTTAAAATGATTACCGATTACTACGCTGTGACAGAAAATAATAGTTATAACCTGCAACATTCAATTGAGAATACCATATCATCAAAGGTAAGTTATATAAAAGAACTAAAATTACATACTAAATTTAATTTCTAATAGAAATTTCTAATAGTAAACTAATAGAAATATGACTAACCTTCTGTGAGGTTCTATGTATTATTGCTGAGTACAGAAAATAGTTTACAATTAATGTACCTCTTTCCTTTTTCTACTTTCTTTCACTCCCTACATATCAATTTTGACGTTACTCAACCTTGTTGCAGGCTCGCATGCTGTACGCGATATATCACATGAAAAGCCGCCAGAATACACTACCAATTCATCACCTATTTTACTTGCCGCTGTACAGTAAAGACAAATAGTCATAATCGTTGACAGCTCACAACAGCCTAGTGGAGATAGGGCACACATAGACGATAAAGCATTGTTCGCACGCTTCATTGCTACCTCATTATCGAACAGTAATTATTCAGCCATATTGATATACACCCTCCATTCCAAAAGAAACCGAACGTTTTAAAAAAACAAAAAAACAATGTACATTTTGGAAGAAATCATTTTTATTAATCAATGTATTCCCCTTCTGCATCGATACACATATTTGCACGCTCCAACAAGTTGTCAAACGACTTCTCCATGTCCTTTATTGGAATGGTCTTTAGGACGGCGGTCGTCGCCTTCTCAATGGCTTCAATCGATGCGTGCCACTTTCCTTTCATCGCCAAATGCAGTTTCGGGAACAGATAGAAATCGCACGGAGCGAGATCTGGTGAATAGGGCGGATGATGCAAACGAATAATGTGATTTTTGACCAAAAATTCAGTTACAAGTCGCGAACGATGTGATGGTGCATTATCGTCCAAAAGAGTCCAACTGCCGATTTCTCGATATTCGGGCCGAATACGACGAATTCTTGCCAGCAAACGCTTCATGACGCCCAAGTAAAACTCTCCAGTGACTGTCTGGCCGGGCTGAACAAATTCTTTGTGGATAATTCCTTTTGAATCGTAAAAACAAATCAGCATCACCTTAACTTTTGACTTCACCAAGCGACTTTTTTTGGGTGGTCCTTCATCCGGCGCTCTCCATTCAGCACTTTGCCGCTTTGTTTCGGGCTCATATTCAAAACACCACGTCTCGTCACCAGTTACAATCGATTTCAAGAAGTTTCGATCCTGCCGAGCACTTTTAACAATGTCTTTGCAATGCGCAATTCGATCAACTTTTTGGTCTTCGGTGAGTTTGTGTGGTACAAACCGCGAATTAACCTTCTTAAGGCCCAAAACTTCGGTCAAAATGCGGTATGCGGTTGTTTGAGGAATGCCTAATTCCATTTCAATAACTTTCACCGACGCTTTTTTGTTATGTTTGATGAATTCACGCACTTTTTCGATGTTTTCTTCCGATAATCCGGTTCTGGGACGGCCTGATCTTTCGTCATCATCCAGCGTCTCTCTACCCGATTTGAATCGCCTGAACCACTCGTAAACTTGCGTACGGGATAGACACTCATCACCATATGCATTTTGTAGCATTTGGTGCGTTTCAGTAAAAGGTTTACCCAGTTTAACACAAAACTCAATTGCAGCTCGTTGTTTGAAACTCATTTTCCGACCGATGTACACAACACACTGACAGTTGAAACGCAATAACTTTGTTGCCGTGCATCCAAATGTCATGACATTTATACCAGTTGTCAATGAGGGACTACGCCATCTACCGGTAAAATATTACAACAGATGGCACTAGTGGTACTATTTGTTTTCAAAAGTTCGGTTTCTTTCGGAATGGAGGGTGTATACATCATTTTAAAGATTATGAAACAGGCAACAACTTTTATCTTAAATTTGTTATTGATATTATGAATTTTAAGCAAGCTACACCGCAAAATATGTAAATATTAAATACAAAATAATGTAAAAAATTAAAATTTCTAAGATTTCGTCGCCTTTTTCTTCTAATCGTAGGCCAATATACACATGACAATATTATTCGATAATTGTCTGTTATTTACCAAATAAAACAAGGTATGTTTCATAATTCCACTGTTGTTAGATTTTCCTCTAAAAAATTAAGTAAAATAGGTATGATTTTTAAAAAAAATGTATGTTGCGGCTGGCTGCCATATTGGATTTTGACCCTTCCGAACACTTTTTTCTTGTGTTAACATTTCTAATGTGAATCAGGGAAGTTCGAAGCTTCTTAAATTCTAGTTTCATTTAGCCCTGGGGGGGGAGGGTACCCCATCTCCCTTACTAATAGGCTGGTTGCCGGACTAAATCCTTTAGTGAGGATGTCAGATTCACATTGAGTAAGGTTGAGGCTGGATAGGTTTACGACGGTAGTAGCAGTGGAATTTCTCGGGCGGTCCGGTATTTCTGAGGATTGGGTTGTGAGTGCAGATTGTTTATTATAGTCGGGTGGTTGGGCTGTGGGAGCAAGTGAAGGTAATGGTGGTTCTGCAAGTAAGGGAACTCGGTAATTTTGTGTGGAAAAAGGAGAGGTAGGGCACATCCGGTTTGAAATGCACGTCGACACAGAAGGGATAATTTATTCAGGTGATTCTGGTTCTGGTCAACAGGTTACATGCATGCTGCAAGTGTAGGGATCATTCAAGGTTACTTCAACAACAGATCTGTAAAACGGTATGAGAAAGGGACTTTGTACTCGTGTTATGGCAGAGAGCGGGATTTTAGGCGTTCGCCGTGTAGGAGTAAGGCCTGAATTCAAACATAACGCAAAAATTTAGCATGGGCAACTGGCTGATTTGGTATAATTAAAGATACATTAACGTAGACGGGAGAAAAGGATTGATGTGGGGTCACACAGAGCCATTTCGAATACAAAGATAATATCATTAACACAAAGGAAAGCCAGAAAGGCAATTCAAGTTAAATTTATCATAAGAATACAGGGATAGAAAGGGGTATATTTTTGGGCCAAAAATCCACCTGCTCCAGACACACCTTCCAATAAACTCCATACTAGCCTTGAACGCATCCGTTCTCTTTCAAATATGGACCCACCCTAACTTCCTGGCAACCATCCGTTTGAACGTTACATTTCCTCAGTTATCTCTGCCAGCACCAATAGTGTGTTCTTACATCAGTTGACCAACCAACTTAACCTAACCAATAACCAACGCAAAGCCCTTGTAGCGTTAGGCAAGAACCACGACATAATGGTCCTCCCACGGACAAGAGGTCAACTATAGTAATCGTAGACAAAGCTGACTACATCCAGGAGGCATAACGTCAAATTTCTGATCCCAACAGCTGCAAACCCACCGCCATACAGCAGTCAACTATTCTCCAAACGATGCTACGTGTCGCTACTGTCGTCCTAGTCTTTTCTTCTATCCACGTGTGTGCCTCTCTCCTCTACAGCAATTCTACGGTATTAATGCCGAAATATCACAAGTACTCTACATATGTAAGTGTGTATGTTCGCCTATGGAACAAAAGCTGTAAGTATATCTCTTTCTTATTATAAATTTACCTTAAATTGCCTTTCCGGCTTTCCGTTGCGTTAGTAATACAGAATGGAAAACCGGAAGGGCAATTCAAGGTAAATTATGATAGACAGTAAGGAATCTATTTACAGCTTATTTGTTCCATAGGAGAATAATCACACACACTTACATAATATTTACATACTTTTTCGCGATATTTCAATATACAGGGTGATAAAGTTACGGACCGACAAACTTCGGGAGGTGATAGTACAGTGAAAAAAAAAAAAGAAAAAAAAGCCGAGGCAAGGGGGGTGGGGGATTTCCGAGGCATTACGGAGCTACAGCCTGCCGAAAACGTGGGAAAATGCGATTATTGCGAAGACGAAAAATCGGAGAGTAGGCGGTTGAGAGTAAATTAGAGGAAGTCACACCCGGGCTATACAAAAATGCATATTGGAAAATGCTACAAGCAGGGCGCAAGGGATTCCCCAAAGGAAGTAGGGGATTCCCAGAAAGTCTTCCATCAAAGATGAGTCGAAAGGACCACAAATGGGATGAGTTGCCAACAGGTAATAATAATTCATTGCCGGCACATCGATATCTCAACGAGAATTAATGTTATGACCATTTTTGAAAAGAATGCGTGGTTGCATATCAGACAGGGATGATAATTAAAGACAGTCAACGAGCGTTTGACTTATTTCTTAGCAATGAGAGAGATTATGAGTATCCAGTCGGATGGTGGTGAGTACGCATCTCAACAGCTGCAGTGTAGTAAAAAAGATTCTCGTTGGTCGAGCGGTCAGTGCTATCAGGCGTCCGTGATGTCACAGTAGTCTTGCATTGGAGCCCGCCTGGAAAAGAATCAGGTGTACGATTAAAGCGTAACAACATGCAAAGGATGGACGGAAGGTATTAGTTAATGAAGAGGCACGTTCGGCTGGTTAGTGCTAAGAACGCAATGTAATATAGCAGGCATGGAAGGATGACATTGAAGAGAGAAAACAAACACGCGTGTGTACTAGAAATCATGTGTAAACCGATGCAAGACAAAACGTAGAAAGTGTTCCGTACGATGTCACAAGCTTAAATAGTTCAATCTGTTTATTCTACACAAGCAAACAAATTGCGTGCAAGAGAATGATGAATCCGAGCTGAGTCGGAACGTACGAACATGTTCCTATCGCAATGCAAAATGTACCTATAGTAGAATACTCGAAAAAAGGTATTTGTGCATTCTAGCAACTCTGATTTAGAACTCGACTATGGGACATTGGATGTTTTGCGTGCTAGCTTGTACGAACGTCGCATTGTGTATTCTCCAGTGTATGAGTATTGACGCTGGTTAGCTTGTGTCACATACCAGTGATATTTTGGTCAAGGGGGGCGGATTCGATTGCGATTGAGACTCTATCCGTTGCACGAGTGTGAACGGAGAGTGTCAGATTATAGCTGAAAATGCAGAATTTGTCATTAGGACGTTATTTGAATGTGATGGAGTGTCAATGCCAAATCATCGTCTCGTCACCTAGCCCGTAATTAAAGACTGTGGTCGCTACCTTCCTCTCCCCTGATTATGAATTAGATTGATTCATGTATCGTAGTTTATGTACTAGAATTGCCTATACCCATCTACATTTCTGTGTAGGTCCTGAAATCCGCTCCAATGCGAAGCAGACCAAATACTATTCTCTCCTGGGGTCTCGTCCTTGATTGAATTTTTATACGAGTTATAAACGAGCTGGTGCGCAAGTAAGGACGCGACCTACAATAAGTGGTCAAGTTGCGACTGCTTTCAGGACACCCGGACGGGAGTTGAACTCGCGACAAGGACACGAAGCGCGAACACTAACCTATCGGTCAGTCCGAGTCGTTGTGATCGTTAATGCTTTCCAACACCCCTAACTTCTTTTTGTATGATATTGCCAAGTGATTCTTCCAACAACATACTGAGCTACACATTGCTATTTATACATACACTCGCTACATTCTCCCATTGCTGCGGACGCAATGGCCACAACTCCAGCTACAAAGTTACTCCTGGACGTTTACGACGAAGCTAGAATTCGTGATGCCCGTTAACGCATTTTTTCTTGTGTAGAATAGACAGATTGAACTTTTTAAGCTTGTGACATCGTATGGAAAACTTGCTACTTTTGCCTTGCATCGGTTGACACCTGATGCCTCGTACACACGCGTGTTTGTTTTCTCTCTTCAATGTCATCCTTCTTTGGCTGCTGTATTACATTGCGTTCTTTCTACTAACCAGCCGAACGTGCCTCTTCATTAACTAATACCCTCCGTCCATCCTTTGCATGTTATTACGCTTCAATCATACACCTGATTCTTTTCCAGGCGGGCTTCAATGCAAGACTACTGTGACATCACGGACGCCTGATAGCACTGACCGCTCGACCAACGAGAATCTTTTTTACTACACTGCAGCTGTTGAGATGCGTACTCACCACCATCCGACTGGATACTCATAGTCTCTCTCATTGCTAAGAAATAAGTCAAACGCTCGTTTACTGTCTTAAATTATCATCCCTGTCTGATATGCAACCACGAATTATTTTCAAAAATGGTCATAACATTAATTCTCATTGAGATATCGATGTGCCGGCAATGAATTATTGTTACCTGTTGGCAACTCATCCCATTTCTGGTCCTTTCGACCTATCTTTACTTGAAAGATTTTCTGGGAATCCCCTACTTTCTTTGGGGAATCCCTTGCGCCCTGCTTGTAGCATTTTCCAATATGCATTTTTGGATAGCCCGGGTGTGACTTCCTCTAATTTACTCCCAACCACCTACTCTCCGATTTTTCGTCTTCGCAATAATCGCATTTTCCCACGTTTTCGGCAGGCTGTAGCTCCGTAACGCCTCGGAAATCCCCCACCCCCCTTGCCTCGGCTTTTTTTTTTTCACTGTACTATCACCTCCCGAAGTTTGTCGGTCCGTAACCTTACCACCCTGTATATTACCGTATCCCTGCTACTAGAAGAAATGACGAACACGTGGACTGAACAAGAGACTAAGACGACAATGGTGACACATAACGGACGACGCACCAAGTTTGGAGAACAGTTGACTGCTGCATATCGCATGGATTTCCGGATCTTTGAATAATTGAGAACTGTACAGTGTTGTAAAGTTCGGCAATGGAATTGTCGTAGGAGGAAAAGTCTTGAAAATGCAGAGAAAACGGGAGGTTTTGAGTTAGTAAAGGTTGAGGCAAGGATTCATTTCCGCGTTTAAACCATGAATAAAGGCGCCCTCCTACAGATGGGTGTTGAGGCGCTGATCCTAGGGGCTAAAGTATGGATTATAGCAACCAGGAAAGATAGATCAAAATTGGTGGTGTGGGACTCGGTCTGTAAGGACTCGGTAGTGTTTGTCGTCAAAGATAAGGTTGTTACATTTGAGGACTAGGTTGACCAGGTTAAGAAAGAAAACTGTGGTTGAGTATGAGGTTTGGGTCTCTGGTTTATGAAGAATTCCAAAGCTGCTAAGACATATGCGTGAGGAATGTTGTTATACGGGGAAGTAACATCAAAGAAACAAAGCAGTATCTCATAAGGAAGAGGCTGTTTTTTAAATTACCGCTAATGGTCTTCGTGAGGGCATATCTGAAATGTCCATAAAGTACTTAACCCTGGACAGTCCACGCACCCCTGCCTTTTACATTTTACGAAAAATCTATAAACCAGATAACCAGGCAGACCCATTGTAGCCAGCCATAATTCTCCTACCGAACTCATTTTCGCTCTTGTTTACTCCTCCCTCCAAGCACATGTTCAAGCGCTGCCTGCCTACATACGTGACACTTACCTCCTCTTAGAAATAATTCGTAGATTACTGCCTCTTCCTTCTAACATGCTGCTTTGTACCATAGATGCTACTTCCTTAACCAACGTTCCTCATGCAAATGGCTTAGCAGCTCTGGAATTATTCCTTAACCAGAGTCCCAAACCTCAGATTCCAACAACAGTTTTCCTTCTTAACCTGGCCAACCTAGTTCTCACATGTAACAACTTCACCTTTGACGACAAATACTACCTTCAGATCCGAGACACAGCTATGGGTACCAGAATGACACCTTCTTACGCTAACGTGTCTAAGGGCAAGCTCGAACATGATGTCCTGATCTTGTGGACTTATGGTGAAACCCGTCTCAACACATTTCTAGAACAGCTAAACCAATTCCATGTTGTCCAGTTCACTTTGTCCATCTGTAACAAAATAGTAACATTCCTTGACGTGGATATCACTTTAGAAAACTACACCCTCAACACCCTCAATAGAAAACAACACCCTCAATACTTTCGTTCACATAAATCCTATCAACCACATGCAGTATTTAAACTACTCGAGTTCCCATCCTTACCACACCACACATCCCTTTCTCTCTTGCCCTCAGAGGACAACGCCTGAATTCCACAGCCTCTGTAACTGAAACATACAACCAACGCCTTCAGGAAGCTCTAGTCAACCGTGGCTACCCGTCTAACCTTGTAACGAAACAAGATATCCCCATGCATCGTCACACATTCAACCTACTCAAACCTCCAAGCCCCCGGCGCCCAATCCACCTGCTCTAATCACCCACTTACATTCGAAATTAACTAAGGTCAAAGAAATCCTACACTTCCATTTAAACGTTCTCCAATAAGTCCCAGACACAAGTTCTGTATTCCCCACAAAACCGAGATTAGTTTTGTTGAATCCCCCTAATGTTAGAAACATTTTGGTCCGTACGAATCCTTCCTATGCTCCATTTTCATCATTTCTGCCACAGTCCTCCTCCTGGTTTTTATACCTTAAATCACAAGAGTACATTCCACAGCTCTAACGTTATATAAATCCTTACCTGCAAGTTCTGTGATGCCTTTTAGTTGGGGAAACAGGTAATGCTCTTAAGATTCGTATTAACGACCAGCTGCACTAATTACAAACCGATTGTCCCAATCTTCTTACACGCCGTGTCCCACAGCACCATTTTTAATTTTTTTTCTGGTTGCCATAGTTCATTGTTTACCCCCACGACCAGCACCTCAACACGTAGTCTGTGAGAGGACGCCTTTATTCATGGTTTAAGCGCGGAAATGATTCCTTGCATTAACCTTTAATAACTCTAAACCTCCCGTTTTCTCTGCACTTTCAAAACTTTTACAACCACAATTTCATCCCGAGCTTACACTTGTCAATTGTTCCAAGCTCCGGAATTCAACGCGCTATGCAGCAGTCACCTGTTCTCCAAACTTAGTGCGCGGTCCGCTACGTGTCGCCACTTTCATCGTAGTCTTTTGTTCAATCCACGTGTTCGTCCTTTCTTCTGCTAGCAGGAATACGGTCATATATATACACCGAAATATCGCGATAAGCTACGTGAATATTGTGAAAGTGTGTGTGTGTTTATTGTCCTATGGAACAAGTAATCTGTAAGTAGATTCCTTAACATCTATCAGAATTTACCGTATATATATATATTTACACACCCTCTTCTCAGCTCTCACTAACCGTGGAGATCCCAAACACCTCATCCGTATACATCTGGACCGTGCCCGTAATGACCCTAACTCCAACCGACCTCTTCGCGAAGCTCCTTCCGCTCCCAATCTTCTCATCCGGAACCACCCTAGCCTTCAGGCCCTCGAAAATCCCCTCAAACTGGCACACCCATGCTCACTGCGTCACCTGAAACAGAAAGAGTTTTCCCGTCGTGTTCCAAAATAGTCTACCGCAGACCTCCGAATCTCAACACGATTCTCACCTAGGCCAATCCCGCCCCCTCCCCCAAACCTGTCCTATTTTTGATCCCAGTCTTTCCTTCATACATCTTGTCACTCAAAAGACGTACTCTTTCAGACACACTGGTAGTTGCATATCTTCCAACCTCGTTTATCAACTATTCTGTAACCTACGTTCCGCCTTCTACGTTGTCAAAACTCAAACTGCTCTAACATTCCGCATCAACAACCATCGCCACTCCTCCAAATCTCAACTTCCGCACCTCTCCATACCTGAACACACTTCTTATTACAGCTGCACCTTTGACGAAACTTTTCGAGTCAGAATCCTGAAAGTCCAGGACCCTGACTCACCTACCACAGTAAGAAAGAGACGAGAGCAGACGTACATTTCCATCCTTTCCGCCAACCATGAACCCGGCCTCAACTGCCTGTAACACCTTGCCACGCAGTGCAGTCTTCTTCTTCCTTCCTCTTCTTTGTTCCGTTTCTAGTTGCACTTTTATTTCTTAACTTTCTATATTGTTTCTTTGTTATCCTCATCTTCATCCTTTTTGTTATTAGTATTATTATTATTATTATTATTATTATCCACCCTCCCCACCGATTCTTTACCCTCTTAGTTCTTCAGGATGCCCCTTACCTATTCGTAGTAACCTTTGCATTTTCTTCTCCTCTTGGTGTTTTCTCCGACCTATCTAATTATTTTCCCGCCTCCATAACCTGGCCACACTGTCACCCAGCTTCATTGGGAATATGGCGTTTGAATTGTCAGCTACAAATGGTGGCATTATTTTTGAACATAGTCCCCATTACGGGCAACACACTAGCGCCAACGTGAAACAAGGTACTTCATACCGTCTGCGAGGAATTATTGTGGTTGCTGGCAACACCATTGGCGAACTGCTGCTTCCACCTCCGCGTCAGAACTGTAGCGTTGGCCCTTAAGGTGATCTTTAAGTTTGGGGAAGATCCAAAAGTCGCAGAATGTCCGTGAACTTCAGGCGCTGCAGTGCTTCCTGAGGTTTGTGGCTTGTGTACGGACGAGCATTGTCGTGATGCTGAATAGCCTGGTTATCGTTGCGAGTGCGTTGCAATCTGGCCCGCAGTTGCTTTAGGGTGTCAACGTAGCGATCTGAGTTTATTGGTTGACCGTTTCGCAGAAATTCAGTATGCACGAACCCATCCCAATCTCAGAAGAGGGTCAACAACACTTTGCCAGCAGATGGGACAACTTTGATTGTTTTGGCGGAGGAGAGGACGTGTGACAGTACTCCATCGACTGACGCTTCGTTTCCGGGTCGTTATAGTGTGTCCACGACCCGTCACCAGTAACAGTTCTGCGATGAAAGTCGTCACCTTCCTGTTCTTATCGCAGGAGCAGCTGCTGACAGATTCTCTTCATCGAGTCTTTCATGTCAGGCGTCAGTTGCCGTAGTACCCAACGAGCGCACATCTTGTAACGCAGAAGGACCTTAATGATGTGGTTCACTGAACCAATGGAAATGGCGACCGTTGTTGCGATCTTGTTTTGCTTGATGCTGCGATTGCCCCAAATCAACTCGTTCACCTGATGTTGATGATCACCATCAGAGGCCGTTGCGGGCCGTCCACTTCGGTGCTGATCATGAAGATTTGGTGCGGCTGGATTTTAGTCTTTCACAGTCCTTGCCCACCTCCGCACAGTGCTGACGTAATCACAGGCATCCCGGTAAACTGCAGTCATACGGCGATGAATGTTGCTGGGCGCACAACCTTCCGCAGTCAGAAATTCAATGGCAGCCCGCGGTTTCAAGCGGACGTCACCACTGGATGCCATGGATTGCTCCATTACTCTGAAACGAAAAGAGATAGGAAGGTGAAACAAGTGACATTCTATAGCTTAAACATCAGTGCATTAATGATAAACAGTTAAGAATGTTTGCAGTACTATTGGCCAAGTAGTGGGCTTGGAGACATTACGTTCTGAATGCGCCTCATATATATAGAAAGAGAGAGAGAGCACATTTGGTTTCTTCAACTAAAGAGAAGGACTAGATTTTGACATTGTGCCCAAGACACTGCTAAATACTAAAGGAGTTTAAAATGATAAGCTTAGCATAATTATGCTGGGTGGCAACCCTTCACATCAAAATTCCAATTGAATAAGTGAATATCGTGGTTGCCGTGTTTCACAAAAATAGTTACATCCATGTCTTGCGTACGACGAAACTCCAAACTAAAAACAAGGTACATCCATTTACCATAAGGTTTCAACCACCCCCTACCCTGTGCTTGTAGTCTTCTAGTATTGAAAGTCATTCCCGAAATCGATTATTTTGTAAAAACAGTGTTTTGTGGTAAGAAAAAGCCTATAATAGAAAGAAATATTGTAAAATATAGATCTGTACAAGTCCTTCAAGTAAGTCGCCTTGGCTCAGGCGGTAGCACGTCTGAGGTCTGACGACGAATGTGGCGGCCCGAGTTCAAATCCCGGTCAAGACTGGAGATTTATCGCAGTGTTTCCATGCCTTATCCTCTGAGGTGCACTCAACCTTCTATCAAATTAAATACCAGAGTGTCCTTGGTATTCTTGGGTACCTTGGGAGGGAGGTAAAGGCGGTCGAGTGTTAGACTGACCACCGTACCTCAGTTCGTGCCGTAGGTCGAGAATATGTGGAGCGCCAGCTCCACCGTTCACGACGCGTGCGCTTCGCGTAGATATAGCGTGACCTTACTAGTCCTTCGAAGTGAGAAAAGTTTGTTTTGTTACTCCCTCTACAGAAAAGTTACAGAGCTTCGAATATTGTGAAAATTTATTCGCCGTTTGTATCATTTGATACTAATTATATGACTTCATGTTGCCTCGCCATGTCTGTGTTTATCAAATTTGGTTGTGCTTTGGATAGTACTTATTCCTGATTACTAACATTTTTTTTAATATAAGCATACACAATTATAGCAGTATTGCAAGGATAGCATAAAATACCATTGTCGGTTTTTTCTTCTTTTCAGATCGACCGTAACAGCTCTTCTATTTTTAGCGTTCCTATGATGAAGTTATAAATATTTTTTTAGTCTTTTCTAACAATAATTGGTTCCAAGAATTTTTTTTTTCTTTTTTAATTTGGTTCGTACTTTGAGACTTTTTTGCTGTTTCTGTTTGACTAAAAAAACTCTCTCGTGTTATGAACTTCGAGACTAAAAAAATAGGGAAAAACTATTGTAAGCAACTTCATTTTACTTTAAAAACAATTTTTATGATTTTGGACCGACAGTACTCAAACGTAATTTTATTACATTTTTCACAAATAACCTTGTATATGATAAATGCTCAAATTAGCAGAAAAATTTAAAACCACCGTGCCGGACTTGTCAGGAGAAGTAATAAACAGCATACCTAACCGACAATGGGGGATCTCTGTTTGATTTCCGGTCACGGCGCTGTCAGTTTTTTTGTGTTAATCCAGAATTCAGCAACATGTTTGAAGGGAATTAAAGTGTGATTCATTAAAATGCGCTGCAGACTTGTTCTTGTCACCAGCCGTTTTGTTGTGCGAACTCACAATCATATGGCCCTTTGGCGTGAAAGGTAGGAAAGAACTGCCACCCTTCTCTTAATTCATTGTCTTCTCCATGGTGGCAAACAGTAATAAAGTTGTTTCTTTTTTTTTCATGTTTTAATGATACGCTTGCCAAAGCACGTGGCATTCATAAACAATAGTGAGTACTACAAGTGACGTAATCAATTATGTAGTAAACAACAGCAGGCGAAAACCGAAGTTCATCACATGAGCCGAAGAAAGCATGAACGTCACACTCGAGGGACCATACCTTAAGGGAGTCTTGGAGGACTATATAAAAGAGGGACCACTTCAACAACCAATAACACTCCTAGAGTGGTCGCCTTCTTCCATCCTAAACTGTTCTCACCTGCATTGGAGTGAAACACAATCCTTACACACACACTTCCACAGGAGTGGTGTGTTCCTAACTAACCTGTTCTCGTCTGCCCTGGGACAGAACGTCTGAAACCGCCTTGATCTGCACAGGGATCAGGCATTCTTACACTCACTTGCACTGGAGTGGTGTGTCCCTAATATTAACCAGCTCTCGTCTGCACTGGCACGGAGCGAACACCCGCCTTGATCTGCACTGTGATCAGCCATCCTCGACAACTCACTTGCATTGGGGTGGTGTGATACCTCTCCTAAACTTGCTATTCCGAGGCGTATCTCTTAAATAGAAATCAATAAGTTATATTATAACTTACTATGAAATTTGTAAAATTAGTCTTGACCCGGATGGTCTTTTTATTAACTTTATATAGTGCACACATTTTGTAATAAAATTGGCAAATGGCAAAAACTCCAACATCCCGAGTATCATTTGGCTCTACCTAATAACACTCAAATCTCCAGCGACGGCGCCAGCTTATGCGTCCGCAAGACATACTGCAAAAGCAGCAGGCGCACAGTCAGTAAGACAAGAAACATTTTGACCTTACGATATTATGTCGCAGATCGATCTGAAAGTTAATCAATTTTATTTATGACATATTGTTTCTGAAACGAATACGAAGATATAGTGTTGTGCTCTAATGGGTCACTAATCACGCAATAGCTCTTTCATTATGTTGTCTCTTCATACTTCGATTATATGAGGAAGGAATGAGGTGAGAATATTGAAGAAGTGCAAGTAACAAATTTATTTTTGTGCTATAGACACAATACATGAAGTAGTACTATTTGAATAAAAGTAAAGTTCTTTCTGATAGTTGTTTAATCATTTTTTAGTCTCAAACTTCATAACTTCCGAGTTTTTGTAGTTACCTAAACATGACCATAAACTCTCAAAGTACGAACCAATTATACAAATGATTCTTGGAACCAATTATTGATGTTAGTAAAGACAAGAAAAGCTTTGTAAGGATATCATGGTGAACCCACTAAAATAGGAAAGCTGTTATTTTCAATCTAAAAGAAATAACCCTACAATGAAATTTTATGCTACCCTTGCAATACTGCTATAATTGTCTATGCCTAAATCTAATGATTAAGAAATCTTAATACCTTGAAGTTGTGCCCCAGTAAGTGTTATCCAAAGCACTACCAAATTTTATAAGTATAGACATGACGAGTTAACATGAACTTGTATAATTAGTGTCGAACGATCCAAACTGCGATTAATTTTTCACAATATTTGAAGCCGAGTTGGAACTTTTAATCTAGTTGGAGTAACAAAACAAACATTTTTTCTCTTTGATTTACTTATACACAGCTACATTCTACAATATTTCTTCGATGTTTAACTTGGTTTTACATAGATTTCTCTTTCGCACAAAACGCTGCCGTTACAAAATATCCGATTTTGGAGATGACTTTCAATACTTAAGCTGAGTTTTTTACCACATTACTTACCTATAGCCAAGTAATACAGGAATAAAAATCACATTGTTACTAGTAGTCCTTAACCTAATTTCTAATCTCCAATCAACAGCTATATTATTTCAAAAATTCAACGAATCATAGAACTTAACCACTAGAAGAAAGACCAGATTATAAGGTTTGAAACATGCTACAGTAGAATCCCGTTAGTTCGTCACCTATGAGACTAAGGGCATGATAGGAACGCAAGGAAGGTCGGATTATCAGAGGAGCGTAAATATTTAATACTTTAAAGTCCTTCAGGCTCAGCGTCACGAGTTTACGCTTTTTAATTGCCATAATGGGACGAGTATACTACACTAAAAGCCGATTTTTAGCCCAAACAAAGTGTCTACTTTGTAAGAAATCGCTACTTAAAGAACAGACACTCTTAAAGAAAACATCAGAACGCACTGATCGAGTGTCACCAGCTAACTAACTACAAAGTACGTAGTATTTTAAGGACCAGTACAGACATACGTCGACATTCCTCAACCTCCGCCGGAGTCGGGTTATGCGAGGAGTCGAAGCATCGGAGGTCGGTTTACCACGGTTCTACTGTATAGGAAAGCAGTTGTGTTCAGTTCTAAAGTACCCTGAAACTGGGAGTTTTTATCATCTTTGCAACGTATAATCGCTTATATATAACTAGTACAAAGGAAAGCCGAGAAGGCAATTTAAGGTAAATTTAAGACAAATAAAGGAAAAAAGGATAATGCTTACAGCTTATAGTTTCGTATTAGATCACACATGTTCAAATATAAAAAGTCACTATATTCCTTGTATTACACGTTTTCAAGTTTAGAGGAAGAAAGCTAAGTTCACATGTTCACAAAGTACAAGTATTAAGAGAGTGGCGAGACGTAGAGGACAAAGCATCAAAACTGGAGAACAACTGACTGCCGTAGCGCGTCGATTTCCGGAACTTGAAATAATAACTGTATAGCGTATAAGTACAGGGTGGGATCGTGAATGGAAATGTGTTGAAAATGCAGAGGAAAGGGGGAGCTAGAGTTATTGGAGGTTAAGGCCAGGTTTTATTTTCGCGCTAAAACCAGACATTCTCCCACACACCCATTCATTGATCTTGTGTCTGGGTCAGATTGGAGAATGTGGAAATTAGAGTGTAGGATTTGTTTGACCTTCGTCAGTTTAGCATGGAACTGGGTGATTAGAGCCGGGTTGGATTTTTGAGTGGGTTGAGTATGTGAGGATGCACGGCGGATCTGTTTGGTTACAAGCTTAGAAGGGTAGCCTCGGTTAACTAGAGACTCCTGGAGGCGTTTGTTGTAAGTTTCAGCAGCAGAGATGGTGGAATTCAGGCATTGTCCTCTGAGGGCAAGGGAGACAGGAATCGCTTTCTTGGTGATCAATATTCCCCACCAAACCTAGATTAGTTTTTCAACATCCACCTAATCTTAGAAACATCTTAGTCCGTACGAATTCCTCCTTGCCACCACCCCAAAGCGGCGCCCAGACATTCCAGAGACCCAGATGTAAAGTCTGCTCCATTTTCATCACTTCTCCCACAATGACTATCAATACTGCTAATGGTCGGTACACCCTCAATCCCAAGGGTACATGCCACACCCCTAATGTTATATACATTTTAACCTGCAAGTTCTGTGATGCCTTTTATGTGGGGGAAACAAGTTGTGCTCTTAACATTCGAATTAATAACCATCGTCACTTCTGTAGTATCAACAAACTGGATGCCCGTTTCCTTGCACACCGTGTCCCACAATACCAAATTTGATCTATCTTTCCTGGTTGCCATAATCCACATTTTACACCCTACCACCAGCACCTCAACACGCCGTTTGTGGAAGAATGCCTGGTTTGAGCGCGAAAATAAAACCTGGCCTTAACCTTCAATAGCTCTAGCTCCCCTTTTCCTCTGCATTTTCAACATATTTCCATCCACGATCCAACCCTGTACTTACACGCAATACAGTTGTTATTTCAAGTTTCGGAAATCGACGCGCTACGGCAGTCAGTTGTTCTCCAGTTTGATGCTTTGTCCGCTACGTGTCGCCATTCTCTCTTCAAACTTGTACTTTGTGAACATGTGAAATTCGCTCTCTTCCCCTATACTTGAAAACATGTAATACAAGAAATACTGTGACTTTTTATATGTGAATATATGTGATGTAATACGAAACTATAAGCTGTAAGTATTATCCTTTTTTTCCATTCGTTTGTCTTAAATTTACCTTACATATATATTTATAATGGTAAAACAGGTAGAGAAAAATGATACTTACATGGTAGATAAAAAAAGTATACTTAAATGGTAGATTCTTGAAATAGCTATACAATATCATCACAAACACAATAAAAAAGTTGTACGTTTCGCAATACCGTTTTCAACTTGTAGGAGAGAAAATGAACAGAGCGGACAGTTGTGGGATTGGTGTTAAGGAAACGCCATATTGTCAGCAGAATGCAGGGTGAGAGTATGACCAGGTTATGGAGGTGAGAAAAAGACCACGGTTACGGAGGCGGGAAGCGAGTATATTATAAAATGTTGAAAATTTGAGATTTTACTGAGAAAGGGTGAAGGAAAACGCTGTCCTAGTTTCACCAGCATCAGAAATAGTGAGGCAATGAAAGACATCAAAATTTACATATTTCACGTTGAATAACTTAATATGTTAAAATTGGGGTGAGATTAAGTGAGATGCATGTTAATATTTTAAAACAGCAATTTCAGTGTCTAAAGTTTTGAGTTTTTTTTAATAATCAGACATGGTGAAGTGATGTAAAGAGTGTGTTATTTTACTTAACACATCAGAAATGAATATTTGATATCGTCTTGTGTATTTATTTTTTCTCTTGTTTATTTATTAAACTAACATGATAATTTAAAGAGCAAGTAATCAATAGTAATAGTTTAAAATATTCTTACCTTAGTAATTTATTTTCCTAATGTTGTCCACTTACGTGCCTTTTGTTTTTAGATCATAGCTTTCTGGCAGTAGTGACAGTCAATGGTTCCTTGACTACCATGTCTGTTATGCTTAGATTGAACCAACTTTCAACGCCATCTCCTGTTTCTACACCTGTATCAAGCCGTCCACCAAGCACGGAGAAACCAGATACGTACTGTGTATTACCAAGTATGAGTTCAGTTAAATGTGCTGTAGGCTGCGCAAACCTTAATGATAAATTGCTTGTTTGTGGTAAGTTGTTGTTGTTACTACTATGACTACTACTATTAATAATAGTAAAAATAATGTTTTTATTATCGTGTTAAGAGCAGCCAATCGGCCAATACAATACACGTACATAATTGGCTTCATTAACATAGTGGAAAAGTTTACAGTATAATTTGCATAATATATACAGGATGTTGCAAAACAACACTGATAAAAGCACGTCACGTGATTCCTGTCATCAAAATAAAAAAAAAAGCATTGAGGGTGCGTTTTGGTGCTATAGGCTGCCCAAAGTGTGTGAAAGCGAACTTTAGAGCTTGATATTTCCAATATTGTTGACAGTAGAACTAAGGCGGCATGGTACTTCCATATACTTCCAACTCGTTGTATCCGAAAATGTATATGCCAAAACTGTGCATTGGGTGCGCGAGGAATTCTCCAAAGGAAGTAGGGGATTCTCTGAAGTAAATAGATGGGTCGAAATAAGCATTCCAGCAAGTAACAAAAATTCGTTTGCATCAAGTCGAGATCTCAAACAGAAAAAAGTGCGTGGTTGTATAACAAACAGGAGCAAATAGCATACATTTCAACGAACGTTTGCGGTATTTTTTATCAGTAAACGTGGCTGTCATTGCCGGTTGAATGCCAGTGATTATCGTGTGTACTCATGCGGAAAGTCGCCGTATTCGTGCGACCCACATTTACTCCAGAGAATGTTTGGAAATACCCTACTCCCTTTGGGGAATCTCTTGCGCATCCATTGCACAATTGGAATATGCGTTTTTGGATAGGGCATGTTTGAAATCCTTGAGGTTACCATGCCGCCTCAGTTCTACTGTTAATGGTATTGGAGATATCAAGTTCGTTTTGCCACACTTTTTGTAACCTATAACACCAAAACGAAGCATTTGTGCACCCTCGGGTACTTTTATTTCGATGTCAGGAATGTCGTGAGGTAGGTCTGTCGGTATTTTTTGCAACATTCTGTAGTCATTAAATATTAAAAAAATATTTCCGTAAGTTTATAAAAGAGTACCATTACAACTAAAGTCTATTATAACAAAACTTAAGAGGGAGTTAGGTGAGATAGAAGCTGTATAATAAATACTGGTATAATTTAAGAAAAAAAATTTAGTCGCTTTGCTAATTTAACACATACAATGGAAAAATTACATAATTTCTTAATTAACATAGTTCATGAGGATAGTATAAGAATTACAGAATAAATAAAAGAGTAAAACGAGAAAATATTGCATACAATGTGTATTAAAACAATGTACCATTAAAGCTAAAATCTAACTAACTCTGTTTTCTACGGAACTCGCAAGTTCATTGGCGCAGTAACAAACGTTCGTCACTGGAATATATCCCAAGCAAGATCAGCCCAATTTTTATTATACCAGGTTCGTAAATATGAACCGGAATTTATTTACAGAAAAGACATAGTGATTGGATGACAATGTTAAGAACTATTTTGTTGGATGACAATGTTTAGAACTATTTTATTCGAAATATTGGCCATCGCTAGCGATACATTTCTGCCATCGTTCAGGCAATGTGTGGATGCCAGACCAAAAGAACTGTGCCTCTTGTGCTGCAAACCAGTCATCAAGCCATTTTCGTAAGATGTGATACACTGGTCAGCAAGTGCGTGTCCCATGGATGCAAATAAGTGAAAATCAAAAGGCACCAAGTCTGGTGAGTAAGCCGCATGCGGAAGGATTTCCCAGCCAAACGTCGCATTCGTTTCCTTGACCGGTTTTGCTGTGTGGGAGGGTGCATTATCGTGAAGCACAATCACTTTGTTGTCTTTGGTCATATTCTGGTCGTTTTTCACGCAAAGCTTGATGCAAATCGATCATTTGTTGTCGGTAATGTTGGGTATTAACGGTTTCGCCAGGTTTCAGCAACACATAATAGATCACTCCCTTCTGATCCCACCAAACACAAAGCATTGTCTCCGTCCATAGCGATTTGGTCGTGTAGTCGATGTCGCCGGTTCTCCTGGAATTACCCATGATCTTTTACGCTTAGGATTCTCGAAATAGATCCACGTTTCGTCACCAGTCACAATTTGATTTAGAAATGATTTCCTTTTGTACCTGGCGAGCAGAATCTCGCAAGTGGTTTTTCAGTTTTCCTGCTGTCGTTCAGTCAATACATGTGGAATCCATTTTCGCACCTACTGAATCTTGCCCATGACTTTTAAACGTATGGAAACTGCTTTTCGTGTCACATTTAATTGATCCGGGAGTTGTTGTTGCGTTTGAGCGTCATTCTCATTCAACAAAGCTTGCAATTCGCTGTCTGCAAACTTTTTTGGTGGTCTTCCACATTCTTCGTTTCTCACGTCAAAATCGCCACTTTTTAATTTTGTATACCACGCATAGCACTGTGACTTACCAAGAGCATGATCACCGTAAGTTTCAACAAGTGCGATGCGATTCTGAAGCAGTTGTCTTCAAATGGTAACAAAAATAAATGCTGTCCGCACATCGTAGTTTGTAGGTGCAAATTGCGCCATGTTCAACGCTATTAAACACTACACAACCAGACATGAAACTTGTCTGGTTGTGAGTTGCAACTCGTTATCAGCAGTCAAAACAAGCACGTTGCGCCAAGTTCCCAGTTTTACGGTAACCACAGTGACAGCTAACGCCGTCTATGCACACATTCCGCTTTCATATTTACACACCTGGTAAACACCTACTTCTCGAAGATCCCTTCTATTATTGTCCTCTCAACGACGTCTCCGTCTTCACAACGCTCTCTTTCCCTCCGGCTTACCAACTACGATGGAATGCGAGCTACATTGTCTGCCCATCTTAGCCGTCGTGATTTCATTATTCTTATAATGTCTGGTGAATCATACAATCTGTGGAGTTCTTTATTATGCAGTCTGCTCCGTTCTACAGTCATCTCGTCCCATTTCGGCTCGTATGTCTTTCTCAAAACTTATTTTTTTAAAACATTCACAACTTATGTCTATCTGTGTTGGTCGTATTCCAACTTCCACAACTATAAAATATTACTGGCAGAACAACTGTCGTGTATATTTTGAATTTCAGCTTTCTTGATAGTATTCGTGAAATTAGAAGTT
>JAGDQP010023742.1:8095-28775 GCA_022664845.1 Lepisma saccharinum | reverse complement strand
ATAGGGACAAGGGCTTCTATGAGAGAGGCATCATGATATTACCTTCCAAATGGCAACAAGTTATCGAACAAAACGGCGCATATGTGACCTAAATCGGATCATTCTAACTATGGTAAGTCAAGCCTTCAATGTCATGCAAAAATAATGGATTACTTTTTACTACACCAGATATTTGCGATTTAATACGCACTTTTGCCAGCTTTCAGAACTTGTTCGTCACCAGCTTGTTAATACACGCGAAAACGCGGAATATGGCGTAAATATAGAAACGAAAAAAATGTAAAATTCGTGTTAAACTGATTTTCTTCAAAGTATTAAGTGCTTTTCTATTCAAATATAAACGTGTATTTTTTTCGATTTTGAAAGGAGAATCGAGAACCGGGGTTTGTACAGATCCCCAATGGAAGTTACATAAATCGATATAATGTAAAGTTTATATAACAAATCGATTTAATGTATGAAATTTATCAAGCGAAATAGACCACTCGCGATCACGTAGCACCATCCGAACATAAAGTTAACAGCACCTTTTGTTGCCTTTGTGCATCGTCTGGTGTCACTTAACGAATTGTCTTCGATATTGGCAATAGCATAATTCGTGTTAAGTGCCAGAAAACGACTTTATTGACAGTACGCGCATAGAAATTGCCTTGCTAATAAAGGATAGAACTTAGTATTTATTAGAACTAGGAAAGTAAATTAAAATGATGGCAAGCATTAACTAGAAAAGAAGTAGACAGCCTTTTTAGGGAATCATTTTAACCCGTGCGTAAATTCCTTTAAAAAATCTGTTGAAAATACACCCTATCGATAAAAAATGGGTGGGTGATTTAAAACTTAATATAAAGTTGTAAAAATAGGAGTATCCATTCAGCTATTTCAAAGTAATTATAGTTAAAAAAATGTATGGAATAGTAAAAATGATGTCCGCAGTCTTTGCGATTGTCAATGTGTTCTGGAACTATTAAGTCTGTATTTAAATGATCGTGAAGTCGTCAATATTTACTATTGTTTTTAAAGTAATGCAAAACGTATCATAAGAATTTTGAAATCTGTTGCATCATTTTCCGCAACATTATAAGCAGAGCTTTCACATACAAAAACCTATTAGTATGTACTAGGATCTAAAGTTTATAGCGAGTAGAGTTCTAATTAGATATACGTTTTGAAATGAACTGATAGAAGAGTTCAAAATAGAGTAAATTTATGTTGCTGTTTTACACAAGCTGTTGATAGCTGTGTTAAGTACAATAACGAGTCATTTGTGGAGTTATAAAGGTATAATGTGTGTGTGTATTGTTTCCATGGGATTTCTGCAGAATGCTAAAGAAATCAGAACTTTTTGCTGTTATGGTTTAAGCATTTTAAATTTTTAGTGAAAGTTTGCAAAAGTATACTATTTATAATATTTAATTTTACTTTGTAAATAAAAGGGGCGTGGGTGTACAAGTCTACATACTTTTTGGAGAGTTTACAAGGCTAACCAGAAGCAGGTGTTTCAATATGAGATAAAAAGGGTAGTTGAAAATTTCATTCATTACGTTTAGGTGTTAATAACATTGGTAGGTTTGGCGTTACAGTCTCTTACTCCTTCTGGAGCTCAATCTAACCTTTTAAAACATACATTAGAATGAAACAACGAGAGACTATCTATATATAGAAGATTGGTGTGTTATCGAAGGTAAGGTGTTTAAACAGTACATATGAAATCCTGTCTATCCTTTCCTGAAACTTTCCGTGGCATTTACCAACATTTATCCGCTCACAGCCCAGGAATCTACAAAGAGCGGCATTTTTCAGGTGCATAGGGCAAAGTGATACAGAGCACTACTGGATAATCCGGAGTATGGGTTCGTGAGTGCTTGCTGACAGCTAGCTGATTGAATCATGGTTGGAAGAACGAAATCACCGCAGACGGACTCTTCGAAGGTGATACCTGCTAAATGTATGTTATGCATTGTTCTTTAAATTTGACTGATTGCAATATCTTCGTGAAATCCATGTTGCAATTTGTCATTTTATACGAATATGCATGACTTACCTTAAAATGCTTTATTTTTCAGTGAGTAAGTACTTACGAAGATTGTTCAACCAATACGGAGCATCAAATCTACATTCTGCGGTGTTGGAGAGTGCCCTATGCTGTCCTGGATTGTTGCACCGTGATCTGTTGAAATATTAGGCGTCTTAATAGTACTTCCCTGTGTAATTTTTGTAACATACAACGCTAGGACTGAAGGGTGAATGACACCAATGCACTTTGAGGAAGTGCGGTGTTAAGATTTTCTTTAAGAAACTGTATTTCATTTTTTTTTTTCAAATCTATATTTCTTTGTGAGTGCATGTTCCGGGGAGGTTTCAACTGAATATTTGGTTATTGCAAATCCGCTGGTAAAGTGGTTGGTGTACGAATAGGGTATTGTGAATGAAACACAGAGGAATCAGTCGACCTTACTGTTTTCTCTGGATCCTTGTAATATAGCCTATTTATATACCGATCAATTTGGTAATACATACGTCTTGATGAAATAACTCCACCACCATCGAGTCTGTGCAGATGGCTTTTGAGTTCTGATTTTCCTCTTTGTAGCACAGTTATTTGCACTGTGACACTAGAAGAACGTCAGAAAATTGTGGAACATTGTATAGGATTTTCTCGAATAATCCATTTATACTTTTTTTTCTTGCGAGGTTTGATTTCCATATTTATTTGTTTGGTTCGTTTCTTTGAGTTCTTAATGTTTGTTGTCAGTGGATACTGCTTTGTATTCGGTTGGTTTTGTTTTCAATATAGCCTTGAAGTGGTATATAAATAAAATAATGAGATTTTGGTGAAAATTAGTCGCTTTTTTTCTTATAATTACATGAGATGTAACTAGAGCAATATGGAGTTTTAGGTCTTAGAGTTTTCTTATTTTTTCTTGCTGTGAAGTTTTAGCTGTTTCTTCACTGGTGAGCTGCAGGGCTTCAACAGTCTTCGTAAGTACTGCTTGGTGCGGTAAGTATTGCAATAGAGTGACTGACGTGGTCTTTAACAAATGACCTACTTCATTTGGAACTCGGGGCTAAATGTAGAATTCAATATAGTACTAAAATCGAGTCATTAAAAAAAAAACTGTATCACTACGTATTCTGAACGTTAACACAAGTATCAGATTTCATTGAGAGAGTACCATTCGAATTTTCGAACAATCAATTAGGAAAAAAGAGACGTTACTACAATGCCTTTTGAGGTAGGTCACCCATCATTTAGAGCATGTTCAGAAAATAAGGTATCAGTTGTGCATGTCTGTTGAGAGAGCTAATTGTTATTCGTACCTCCAAATTTACTTTTTATGTACGGATTCTTCGAGACCTGTTCTGCCGTAATATGCCTGTTTGAGTTTTCACATGTCGAGCAAGGCAGTCCGGTGCCTAACCTTTTCGCGCGTTAATTTGTTATAGTCTTTTGTTAGCAGTAACTCAGGTTATCTTATTTTCTGAACATTCCTTGAGTTTAGTATTTCGTTTTTGTTGCCTGATGATTAATTAACGATTTCTTCTTTTGCAAGCATTTGCGGGCACAGCCCGCAATTTCTGAATCCGGGAAACTGCAAAATTTGCAGTTGAATATGTCGACGACATCTGTTCTGAATAATGCTTTTGGCTTCAACACTATATGAATTGTGAACCTTGGTTTGTTTGAATTGTTTATATTTGTTAATGGTAGAATTGTTTACTGCTTATACCTTCGACAACAAGTTTTTAAAGCTGATCATACTTTTGTTTATCCGTGTTGACTTACGAAGACCTCTGACTACAGGTCAGGGGAATGACAACGCTGATGAAATTCGAGGTAAAATTTTCTGTCTCTTTTTTTAACGTCAGCGATATGAATCCTTTGCAAAATCTGCAATATTGAAGTTGAGTAATATAAAACTGTACCAGGTAACGTCGAAATAATCCTATGTGACTTCGAGGTCTCCTAGCTTGAGGAAAGCGTTTACGGATAAGCGATTTTGTGTGTTCAAGAGATGCTGCTTCGTGTTGTAGGTTACTGTCAATAAATACCGTTCTGTAGATTGCATTGTAGAGTAATGTTGTGTAAGAGTACGCACTTTTGTAGACTTTTCATCGCAGGGCAGTTAATATGGGGAGGAAATAAGTAAAATTCACACCTCAGAATATTTGATATGTCCTTTATCTACAACAGCTTTGCAAAATTCAAAAAGATTTTCCACCTCAAGTACACGCGTGTTTAAAGGAAACGTTACAACACGCGAACTCTTACACGCACGGTCGTATAAGAGGACGCACCATGGCGTCAAAGAGTACGCAAACGAGTAACATACCATACTAAATAGGTTTACAAATATACAATAACAAAAGCTTCTAGTACCAATTACTCACTTGATAAATACGAACAATAACAGAAGTTTCTGACCTTGAATATACAGTGTAACGTAAGTTTTAAAACGTTTTCCTGAAGGACAAAGAGGATCACGTTTAGATCTAAGATTAAAGTTATTAAATGTTATAGCTGCGATGTGAAAACTGCTAATATTGGTTAATGATTACTGATTTCGTACATAGCAACAACAATAGAATTTTCTGATATTAAAAATACAGTGAAATATCGTTGCTCTAACGAATTTATAAAGGACAAACTGTTTATACTTAGAATGTTTATGTTGAATGCGAAACGACAAGTAGACTACAAATGAAAACTTAATGTCATCTGCAAGAAAACCGAAGTAAGGAAAAACTGACACGCAGACCTATGCAAATCACCATACAAAATTATATAGAAACATGAAGCATGGAAGTGCACACTATCGACTATAGGGTCTATTTTACAAGAAATGGACACTATCAATTACATTATAAGGAATAACCTGTTTTTATTGCTAGATAGGCTAGATACAATTGTCCAATTTGCGCAAATACGTACACTTTTAACAAAGATCACACACAAATATTCCGCCTTCATATGCTGAACACAACTCATGCCACCACCGTTTGAAAATAGAACATTGTATCCAGTCTTCAGTGGGTGGGTCTTCGTACTGTTCGCTGCAAACTGAGCAGACGCAATTCGTTGTAGTAGTGCTTGGCTTCATTACTGTATTCCTCTTTTCTTTTGTTGGAAGTTCTGTGGAAGAGCTTGCAGTCTGAAGAGACGCACGCGTCGTTTGAGCCCCTACCTTTTGCTGTTGAGTTTTAAGTTGACGTTTGTATGGAGAAGACGTTAATATTGCAGATTGTTTACATTTTCTAGCTCTTGTATTCATAGGTTGTGTATTCTTGCGTTTAGGAGAAGGACGGATATCTGATGGAGTAACGAGGCGAGAATTAGATGTGCTGCATTCTGAGATCGATTCAACAACTTGGTTGGAGAGGTCTGTCTCTTTACTTGTAGAAGCAGAATCGGGATTTTGACATGGATTCGTAAGAACATTCGACAGAGTTACCTCATCGCTTAAATCATACGTATCTTGGGAGAGAGGGAGATCTAGACCTACATGTTGAGAACGTACGATTTGTACATTAGATGTAGAAACCTGATCATAACATGGTTGTTCGGTGACTGAAGAAGGAAGGAAGGAATCATAATCAAATATGTCTGGATCATAGGGCCAGATACCACACTTCTGGAAAGTAGCCTGGCATTTTTGTGTGGACGCTGTTTTAGCATAAGCAGTCCCAAAATTTTTCCCGAATTGAAGTTGCGTAATAGGACGACCTAGGTTCTGAAGAAGTCACCTGTCACACTCAACAGCGTAAGCCTGTTTAAGAGGTCCGAAGAAGTCAACATCAAGAGGTTGAATTTTGTGACTGCTGTGTGGAGGTAAGCTTAGAAGATGCATTCCATTCTCTCAACAGAATGTGGTCACATCAAGTGAAATATGCGCAGAGTGATTATCCAATATGAGTAGAACTGGGTTGTCAGGAGTTGGTTTCTCATGTTCCTGGAAATGCGACAGCCATTCGAGAAATAGTGCAGAATTTGTATACTCAGAATCAGATATTTGAAGTAAAGATCCAGGAAGTGCGCCATCAATAAGTTCCGATTTGGTTCGTTTTCAAGGATATATGAATGCAGGTGGAACATATCTACCGGAAGCACTTATGCAACATACCACTGTAACATGTTGGCCACGTTCAGATGATATGTTCCACTAAGCACCAGTTGTCTTTGGTATCCCGAAAGAGAATATATCGTTCCCTCTCCTCTTTTCGCTCCACAAACTGCAGACAAATATCTTCATAAATTAAAGAAAAATAATAATAGAAATAAAAAAAATAAAAAAAGAAGCAAAATACGAGCCAGATAAATGGACCCAACTAGAGAAAATAATTTGAAGATTGTATAAGAATTTAAATTCGTAAGTAGTGCTGCGTATGTATGCGTCTGTAAACTGATGAAGCAAAATGGGCGCATGTATTGAACGGGAAACGTGCAACAGGTAATTAACATAGTATAACAGTTAACAAGCAAAATGTCGTTTAAGAGTACGCACGCGAACTCTTAGACGAACATACATCCGGATACAGATGGCAGCACCAGCTAGAACCTGCTAACTAACTAAATGACTCTCAATATCAACATGTTAACTAATATTTCACTCTGCATTCGTGTACCATTAACTTTTGATTTCGGCTGCGTTTCGTATACAAATATTCTTAAGTTAACGTTACAACAAAATAACATTGCACTTAACTCAAAACTTCTAATGCGCTTTATTCCAAGAAGATTCGTCCGACCGTAACGACGATCTGTACACTAACTTCGACCATATTTGTCTCACACGTCGTAGCAACAAGGTTGCCAGATGTTCTTCAGTTTCTGAGAAATCGCCAATGCGTACTCTTATACGATGCGTACTCTTACACAACATTACTCTACGTGTTCGGCATACATATATGAAAAAAGCTTAAAGTGTTATTGCAGACTACGTGGTGAAATTGTAGAAGTTTAGTTCACTTTCATACTTAATTCATTTCGTGGGATAGTTAATTAGCTGCCACTGTTAAATGAACAGCTCGCGTATTTAATCAAAACGGTTGCTTACAAAAATCTGAATTTGATTTACGTCATGATAGAGCTGACGAGATCACTTCAGCAACAGTTCATCGGGGCATTAATTATTGACAGACATCGTTTAAGAGCTGTGATTCCATACATTTCAAATTGCCTATCTAGACTCCAGATTGATTCATGGTAGTTTTTAACTATGTTCTTAATCACTCTTTCGCCTTGTGAGATTTATGACTTCAAACCTTGTTTTAGTGGTAAATATGTATTCTGTCTGATAGCTGTACTCTTTATTGAGGTGATTATTTGGAAAATAGCACCGCTTCAAACTCGATATTTCTATTAACATAAAATGAAAAGAACACAGACTTATCAGGATACATTTTACTCGGATCATGTTCGTGATTGTGCTGAACAATAGCGACTAACAGTCCATTCTAATAATATTGTAAAAAAATCACAAAAGGTGTTATACTAACTAATCAAGCAACTCTACCATAACAAGAATTCGCAATCTAACAAGCCAGACTTCAAAATTTGTATAGTGTAAACTGTTCAACCATTGTGAATTCATTCAATATGCAAAGTAAACATTAGATAAGAAAGCACACTGCGAACACGATTTACTGGTCACATAAATTGGAGAGAAATTTTAATATGCATTAACTAGTAAATATACATTATAAAAGATCTGTTTTCGTCTTCCTTTCGAAAGAGACTATTTGGATCTAAGTTTATTGCAAATGTTAATATGTGGAAAACTTAGAAATTATCATTATCTACACATCGTTTTACCAGATGCATTAATTTCAGCAAATAAAATGCTTCTCTTTGTTGTGCTAGCTTTTGTAATGTTAGCTAGTTATCACATGATTTTTAGACCTGAGTAAGAATCAACTTTGAATCAGATTCAGAATTGTCAAGTGATCAAAAATTGCTACGTCACGTCACTTTTTGAATATAACCTGCTGTTTAAATCTCGAACCATTAAACAACGTATATTTCAGATTTTTAACTCATTATTGAGTGTGAACCAGCAAAACTTCTTTCTAGACCTGTAGTTTGCTTTTCGGTGTACCTACATTCAAGATTTCAGAATAACATAAACAATTAAGCCACAGTTCTTCGTAAAACACCCACATTTCAAGCAATGATTTATAACATTAACTACCACCCTTTCTGGTCGCTTAACTGCATTGTACGTAAGTTTGCTATTGTAGATTGATAAAGCTTAAAGAATATTTTATTAATGTTGTAGTTCTTCACTAGAAGAGAACTAGTGTACCAATTAAAAGAAGGCAATCGATACCTTCTCCCTGAAGACTAATTCATTATTCTTTCTAGTAGATTATTGTTAGTATAAATTAACTGCAACACGTATATCAAAAATTGTCAGGACAAGATTCGAACTCAGCTTTGTAAGGAATTGGTTCTACATGACCTTCAGCGGGGTCTTCTGGATTTTTGAAAGACACAGAGAATATTTTTTCCCTTTTACTTCTCATTATCTTGAAAATAGTTGGAGCTATTTTAAAACTTAATATAATTGCTAAAACAGTAACAATAAAACAAATCAAAATTATGTAAGACCTTGAAGATCGATTTTTGAACATAGAAGTGTTTATATTTAGCGCTTTGGTTGGGCTAAACGAATGTTGAACAGAGTAAGAATATTATTTTGTATACTTTACGTTGGGTCAACGAATAACATTTTCTGTATATAGTAAAATCTAGTTACAACAAAACGTAAATTTTTATTTCTTCATTGTCAACACTGACAAATTTTGTACACGTTGATAAGAATTCCCAGTACCACAGAATGTTCAGTATTTCATGTTGTTTCTTTGAAATCTAGCAAAACTCAGGGAAGTGCTGGATATTTGCAGTTCTTTGCACACAAGCGCAGAAAGAGAAAATGATTTCTTATGGTAACCATGCATACAATTCTGTTTGCAGCTACCATCTTAACTTATTTTCTCAGTGAGTGGAGACTCTAATCCCTAATTGACAAATAAAAAAGTGATTAAAATGTGGCGTAAGTCGTGAGGAGTAACTAAGTATGTCTTCGGGGTTGAAGCAACACACGTCCGACCCTCTATGCTGTTTCGATGTAGTGTTTTCTTATGACTGCCAGTTTAGTCCAGTCGGTAAGACGCTGGACTTGAACTGAACAACCTATGTTCAAATGTCGCTTTAGGCTTATTTTTCTTCTTTTGCTTCCATTTCTGAAATCTGAATGATGACTGGTTTCTGTTAGTCAAGTTGCCGAAAATTTCAAGGCAGCTATGGTGGCCTAACTTTTTCCAGGAAGGTTTCATTGGAAAAAAATTCACAGTGAAGTCTTAACGTTGCTTTCGCGTCTCCGTTTTACCCTCACATTGCAGCTGGACCCCCACTGTCACCCACCTTGAGGTGGTTAGGGTGAAGCCCGACCTCATGAGGTTAAACTTCTATGACCTAAATGTCCAGAACAGATCGAGGTTACTCGAAACCTCTATTGTAGTTTGGAGCAGCAATAGTTGATAGGTGTCATTTCTGTCTGCGACAAAGGCAGAAGGGTAGCAGGTGGGAGGAAGAACTAATCATTGCTCTACGTTTCAAAGTCAATAAACAACCCTTCCACATTACCAAGTTTAAATATTCGTCTGCTTCTGAGACACTTTTTCAAGCGCGGCAGGTAAAATAAATACGTTCCAGCAACTTGGCAACGGCGCTGAAATCTTTCACCCTGGAACAGCAAACTTCTATTTCCACCGACCGAAGTACACATGAATCAGACCAAATACTTACCTGCAAATGAATAAAGTAAATATCAAATCAATCAACCGAATAACATACACTTGAATAATACGTTTTACGTAAGGCTATACAAATAAATTTGCTAAGCACAAAAAAGAAGCAACATTTCATTTTAATACTTAAACGAAATCGTGTCAGAGTAACATTTTGTTGGAATAATAAATTTGTCTTCGTAGCTATAGTAGTATCGTAATGCTAATACTAGTGGTAGATAGTATTTTAAATCTCAGCTTCAACTGGCGTAAAATAAATGCTTGTTAAATTGTTCGTGTAGATACGATACGTACTTGTTTTCGAGACTTGTGTCCTCAAACCAAGACGTGCTGAACAAACAGGGCATGATATGACAGGTCACCAAAGAACCTGGCCACGCTTATCAATCTGTTACTGTCAGTCCAAAGGGCCTGAAAATAAGAAACTGAACACAAATACGGATAGAATCAAATAAAAAAAAATAAGGAAAATCTTTTTAAAGTCTGTAATTTCTAGCTACACTACGCAGTTTCCGTTTATCAACTTTATAATGTATTTATTACTGAATGATATTGTTTTTGTGGGGAAACGCGACGATATATTTTATTGATACCATTAATTGAGAATACATTTTGTGTGTGACTTTAAAAGAAAATGAATAATGCAATTTGGTTTGTTTTACGAAATATGCTTCAGGGCATGATGATTCGCCCATTATAAGACAAAAATATGAACTATGTTAAAATTGCAGCCAAACAAATAGTTTGTATAAAGATTAAATTTGCTTTCTAAAGTATTCTCTCAGAAAGGAGATCGCAGTTTCTATCTTCACAATAATACTACTATTTTCAAAAATTAATTTGTAAATTTTATAAAATAATTTCCTTGATAGTTTTTTTTACGTTGAAACCTCGTTTATCCGAAACGATTTTCAGTAATAATAATAATAATAATAATTGTTGTTAGTTTCAAAATACTGATATATTGTAAATAAGTGAGCGCGTCTAGTTAATTCCCCATAGTGTAAATGCGCAGTGTTATACTGTATTTACCCTCAATATATTAAAATATTTTTTTTTTCTAAAATAAACCATTTTGTTGCTGTATTTCTGTATTTACAGGCGCTTATAACTAAAAAATAATAATTATAAAATCGTAAATCTGGTTTATCTAGAAAGGGTCCGATCTTATCAGGTCTGTGAGGTTCTTCTTATATATGGATGTTAAAAGTGTCTTTTAAACAAGTTATGCTCTTAGTTTACCAGGAGCAGTTGTATTTTTAATAATGACGCGTGACATTTTTTGGTCATTTTGTCGTTCATGGAATCTTGATTAAAAAAAAAAAAAAACGGTTTCGTTTAGCATAAAATTCGCCTATTTTCGTGATACTGTGATTGCTCTAAATAAATTCCTTCATGTTGAAATTAAGCCTAAAAATAAATAAATTTTGAAAAAAAAAAAGACTCTAAGCCATATTTTTATATGAAGACTTGCAATTTAAGTCTTAAATTGTGGTAACGTGCCACCCAGAAAGTCTGTGCCACACAAAAATATGTGCTTTAGAAAATTACATCTTTTTCTTAGCAAGGGCTTAAAATACAGCGACTAGTCAGCTATGTATATAGAGTGAAAATTGCTGGTGTATATATAAGAATATGCAGAGGAACTCTCGAACATACCGTATTTAGTATAGAAAATTAGCGTCTGACTTGAGTCATAGCTATAGTGTAAAAATCTCGAACGAATTACTTGTAAAGATTTTAAAACTTCGTACAGAAAACCACTTAAACATACTTCATGTAGAAAATTCACAACGTAGACGGTCTTCACCGAGTCACAACTAAGGCCTAAATGTGGTCGCTTATTAAAAACTGCAAAGACATCTGATTTAAATCCTGGAAAAATACAGCTTTTAAGGCATTTTATTTCTCCAAATTTGTATTGTGTATTCAGATTTCAATAAGCGAATATGTTCACGCACTTGTTGAGAAAGAGGGGTAATTTCCTATGGCACTTTTTTTTTGTCCATAGGCTCCCAGGTGAAGTGCTGTATAGAACGATTTATACTGTGCATAAAGAAATTACCAAAAGAACGGTTATACGTCGTGGCATGAAGTAAACAGCATCCGAAAGCATATACTAGGGATGGTCGAATAGTCCGGATAACTGGCAAATCCAGACGACGAGTAAATCCGGATGGTGTATATCTGGATTTGGCTATATTCCCCGTTTGGATGTAAACTCAACCTCAATTGTAGCGTACAAGCTCGCAATCGTTGTTGGTGCAGGATACCACCTTAATATCTCCTTCAACATCATCTCTTAAGGTGCGGTTTCGTTTGTGCGATGATTGCATGCAATGATCGCAAGCAACTGCCGCCCGCGTCACTGCATTGACACGTTGAAGGGAAATCAGTGGAGGTGATTTGGTTTGCGCGTTGGACGCATGGTGTCGCTAGCAACTGTTGCAACGACTCCTTCGGAGAGCAGTCAAGCTGCAGCAGTCGCATGTGTTGCATGGTATTGTGAGCAGTTTACATTCGTGTTTTCATATCATCTTGAGCATTTTGTGCCAAATATGAACTTCAGCAGAGATGAGGATTGAAAGCTGCGTCAAGAATTGGACGAAAATGCTAAGAAATTGTTGGTAAACCCCGAAAGAAAGAGAATGTATGTACAGATGTAGTAAGTTTGGAGCTCAATAGATGGCAGCAGAGTACTACAGCAGCTTGAAGTAGCACCATTGTTTGATATTGAATGAAATATGAGTTTAATTTAAAATGCTGATAATATTATTATTATTAGTTGTTTGTAATAATGTCTAAAATTTTGCAACTGTCAAAATGTTGTTTACAGAAAGATCTTAAAACTAGTAATGCACAAAAAGTAAATCATATGATTGTATAATTACACTACGGCGTTGCGCACGCGTTAAATGCACAAACGAAACTACCCCAATACATGTTTCCGTCGTACGCATTCACTGAATGCAGTCATTGCATACGGCCATCGCCTAAACGAAACTGCACCTTTACGCGATTCAGAGGATTCGCATCCGTGGGTCTGTGCAGCCAGTTCATCGTCCTGAAGTCTGCGCGATATTCCTCCAACCCGGCTCGCTTATACTTACTATGTACGACATGACGGATTGCTCAGTTCGAGGAGTCTTTATCACCAAAATGAAACACGACTGCAATGAACGGATGCACATGGCCTGGAAGAAGAAAAACATACTAGACCCCGGGTAACTTCCGCTGTAGACGAACAAAGAGTTCCTCTCTAGAGGAACTTCCGCAATAGAACACACCTCGGACCATCACAGACCTACCGTCAGCTTCCTTGTTGATACGAAGACTCCATGGATTTTGAGGCTGCACATACCAGAAGCCTCCACTGATCGGAAACAAGTGAACCTATTAATCGAAAAACGTACCACGGTCCAGGAATTGATGTTGCAGCACCCAGTTGAGACTTCGACTTGATTCATTGCTGTTAACAACTAGTATTGTGTGGATCGTCCGCTTGCAACTTGCGGATATCAACGTGCACCGTATCGTCTAGTAGATACGCTTTTGGTATCTCTTAAAAGTCATTTTAGCTACGCTCATAAATCTGCTATTACGTTGAACGCGATGAACGGTGATATCGAATGTGACTCCTAACACTGTTGAGTGAAGAACTCAAATTTTGCACCATCTCTGGTGTAGACTGTAGTCACCCATGCGCCTGGCATCCACAGTCATTCCGCGCTCGAAGTACGCTGGCTCAAACTGACCGTGAGATGCTACCTGATGATAGCTATCGTGGTGATCTACGTATGGTGACATGAAATAATTCTCTTTCCATTTAGTAGGATACAGATGCCGGCGGCAAACGTTCCGCTTCCACCGGGATTCCATGAAATACATCACTTAATGTAATTATAATAATAAAGCCACTCTGTTAATATTCGTCTAATTTTCTAACAGAGCAGACACGATTAACAGTATTCTTCCTAAACGTCAGGGTGGGTTGAAACTGTACCTGTTGTATTGATAGACAGGATTGTATAACAGTTTGGGGGAAATTGCTTCAGATTCCAGCGTCATGGAACCGAAGAGTTGACAAGATGCCAAGATTTCCTTCGTCGTCATTATTTGTTAGTAACATTTTAGTCAAAAGCATCTAAAGTAAAGTAAGTTATACTGTCGTGACTTCCTATGTTCATGTAAGTTTGTCAATTAAGTCTAGATTTGATTTGAATTTTGTGCACATTAGCTCGTAGAGAAGGGATAACCAGGAGAAAATGTTAGATGAATGATGAACAGTATGGTACGTGTGTTGCTGCCCTACATACTAGACTGTGTATATTCTGTGCTCTCACAACAAACAATAGCTAATGAGGCCCTTACGAGGACCGCAATGTGTAGAAAGATATTTTTAAAATAGGCCTATGTTATAAAGATTAAATATCGAACTTCGAAATATGAATTCTTAAGCAGTTGAATTCGTTGAATGGTGTTATTTTTGATTAAGAAGAAAATAATACAAGATTCTCACTTGACGGTGTTCATCGAAATTTTTATCTGATTACTCCACAGATGAGATTCATGTTATGCATTTTGATTTGGCTGCGGAGAGGAAAGATTTGATTAATAACCACTATTTGAACAATCTTACTTGTTTGTATTCGGAAAGCAGCTAAAGTAAGTTGTGACCCTTTTGAATGTAGTTATTATCAGAGCTTGAGGGTCATTGATGATAGTATGTCTTGACCCATGTGATCTACAAAAAAAAAAAAAAAAAAAAAAAAGAAAACTTGGCAGACAGCCACTTCCGGCAGAAACTTATTCCCTCGTTTTCAAACTCCTATTCAGTTAAGCGAAGAAAAAAGTGTTTAAAAGGGAGGAAAAATAATTGTTTATACGGTTACAATATGTACAAAAAAAACTTTATAAAATAAAGGTGTGATCAGTACATCAGTTAGTTTTTAACCTTTTCGACTTCGTGCATATTTTTATTTCTTGAAGTGAAGTTCGTGTTATATAAGTAAGAAAACAAATTTCTTAGTGCATCTAGTTGATAATATCGAAGTAGAGGTCATGAACTTCCATTACATTTAAGCGAAAAGAAAATGAATATTGTTCGTATTCTGTACGTCATTTGACTAAAACGTTAATTTAAAGAAAACTGTGGATTTGATTAGCCTGTGTAGCAGTACATAAATTATTTCTTAGAGAGATTTTGCATCCAAGAATCATAGTGCAGAAGACGTATTCGGAAGTTCTTATCTAATCTCGAGTCATGCAGTTAGATTATTTCATGTAATTACAACGATGATTTAACTGTAGTACGTAATTGTGGAGTACTTTCTTTTGTTGGTTCCCACTTTGCAGAAACTAATAAATTATACTAGTGTTTTGTCTATAAATAAAATATATAGCGAAACGTTTGAAGGATTTTGACGTACATCCCGCGTAGGGCCCCGATGAGAGTTAACGCTCAGTGCCTTGTTGTCAGGGTATCCCGGGTTCGATAACCAGTGGAGACACAAGTTGTTTGGAGACCACTGTAATACTTAGGACGACATCTTCATCTGATGGAGGCAATGGCAAACCAACTTCACTTCACCTGCAGGAACCTCCTTCGGGACATGGAACCTCCTGCTGGCAGAACACTCATAATCTGTAAGTTATTGCATTCTCATACTATGTCGGACAGTTTGTTACTAGGTACTAGTAATAGCATAGAAGTCGTTTTTTTTTTTGTTTTTTTTTTTAAAAAATTTTTTTTTTTTGGGGGGGGGGGACAGGATAAATAACGGTTTTCGTTTTATTTGTCCAACCTGGTTTGTGTTGTATCAAACTTGTTTGTTTTTCTTAAAACTTTGATTTTCATTGGAAATCGTTCTTAAATGCGTTTCAGTCTTGATTTTTCTGTTCGTTTGAATTGTTATTAAAATTCTAAACGAACTTGTGAGCTAAGGAGTACACTTATAAAAATATTGATAATATATTTTTCATAATCACTCCGTAAAATGGATCACCACCGTTTATGAACCTGGGATTGCGCTACTTTTCTGTCACTTTTAAAGGGGGGGGGGGGGGGCAAAAAAACAAATTCAAAACATAAATGGCCGGGCTTTGAAAACAAATCATCAAACACCGCACTTTGAAAGGCCGCGGTGGGTCAGTGGTAGAGCGCTCAACTCTGGTGCGTGGACTCCCCGGTTCGATCCCGACTCGTGCAATGTGGTGGACAAACATTACGAATGGGGATTTTCTCGGGGTTCGCCCGTTTTCTCCCATTTTCTTCATTCCACCATTTCTTCCATCATTATCCATTCGTGTTGAATCATAGTTGCCGCCTAAAGACCTTAAAATTCCAAATTCAGATCACACTTTGAACAAAACACCAAATACCGAAATTTAAGCAAAAGAAACAGACAACTGGGTTTTGGCAAAAGCACTGACTTTTGAATAAAAATATCAAACATTTGAGTTTGAGCAAAAGCACCAAACATTTTCGTTTGAACAAAAAGTAGCAATTGCCAGGTGTTGAACTAAATGTGAAACCCTTGTTTCGAATAGAATTGAAAAGAACTTAGGGAAACTGGTTTCCGGTGCATGGAAAACCTAGTTTATCCTTTCCTATTTTATAGCAATCTGAGACTGCGTAGGCCAGTCACACAGACAGTAAGGTAAACAATTCTATATCCTGGGTCGGCTATCTTGTAGAAATAGAGAAAAATAATCTTATGTTTCATTCCAGTCGACAAGGAAACCGGATTTTAGCTTTAATTAAAAGTTGGAAGAGACAAAAGTATCTAACCATGATCTATTTCTGAAGAATGTCGATTTTCATTGTTTTTTTACTGTGTGCTTTTACCAGAACTGTCGCTAGAACGCCTGCCTATTCTTTCTCCTTTGAGTTTGCTCTTGTCGACCAGCCGTGAAGACTTCTTTTCGTCTGCTCTTGTCTCAGTAGCTCGGAAAAATGACAGACATCTGAATCAAAATGGTTAATGGACAGAAGGGTAAAATACAACAACAGACTTAGTATTAGCAACTTTTTTTTCCCCCAAGGTTTTTGCGATGTATGGTGGTTGGATTTTGTGTAATATTGCTCACTTGAAGTCAGTTTGAGACTGAAGACGAACATTTTAAAATTTAAGTCAGATGATTTATTCGGAGATTTTCCCCTCTAATGGCTTACAAAACTCGCAAGTTCATCACCGCAGTAACAAACATTCACAATAAGTTTCTATCCTGGACAAGATCGAGACGGTTTTCATCACAAACACTTACCTACCTCTCGAGGATTTCTTATTATATTGTTTTCGCAACGACGTCTGCGTCTTCCCAACGGCCTCTTTCCCTCAGGTTTACCAACCACAATGAAATATAATTTTTGTTTTCCCCCCATCCGAGCTACATGACCTGCCTATCTTAGGCATTGCGATTTCAATATTCATACAACACCGGGTGAGTCGTACAACCCGTGGAGTTCATTATATAGTCCCCTCCATTCTCCGATCATCTAGTCTCGGCCCGTATCTTGGACCTAAAACTCGTTTAGGCACCTATATTTTCCCCTCTTATAGTTGAAGAAATGTGACTTTAAATTTCACCCAATTCTGCTTTTAGGTTATTTAGTTGAGTTACGTATTACAAAATCGCGCTGTTTTGAACTATAGATTTTATTTAGCAAACTGTGTAAAGTACATTTATAGATAAAAACAATCCTCTTCTGTAGTAACGTGTTAAAAAAAAAACTATCGTGCTTGATTAAATTATTATTATTATTAACATCCTAAACGAGCTGGTGAGCTAAAGACGGGATCTACAATTTTTGATAAAGTGAATTCTGAACCACTCCGTTCAACGGACCCCGGTGGGAATTGAACCATGACCACGCGCACAGAAAGCGAGCGTCTAACCTCCCTCCACCTCCCGTGATCTAATATAGGGCTGGCAAAATTATTTGGATAGTATTTCAATAATTTCTTCATCAAAATTTTAATTAATCGATTAGCCGAAGATATCTGGAGAGTGGTTCAAATAAGATGGAAATCGAAGTTGAAATAACTTGAGGCCCGGTTTCAATCTATAAACACTTCCATACAAAATGCTTAATATCTGTGAAGAGCTTATTCTGCGTGTTTGTCTGTGGACACCCGTATCAGAAAGTAAACGACCAGAGCCCTCTTGGACCTATGCCGTGTTGTTGAGGGTGACGAGACTAGTTCGAGACCCAAGAACCTAGTCCGTGGATGTACCCTTTCTGGATTACGGGGTATCAATTTATAAAATTTCCCAGGTATATGCTGCAGTCTGGTTGTGTAGTAATGCTATCTGGGTTACAGGAAAGGATAGGAAATTAGATTATCCTGGGTAAGCGTAAGGTTCACTTCACCTTAGTGATGAAGAGGATCGGTAAGTTTTTCAGTAAATAGAAGTGGTACTTACGATAATGTAAACTATGTGACAAATGAAGGTAAACAGTTCCAGCATCTCTTCGCCTGACATAGGTGAGTACATACTTTTAACAATATAAACGTAAATATTACTTTGGTAGACAATCACTCTAGTGCCGCGATGATCAGCGCGAAAGCTTGCCGGCTGACAGGAAAGATACGCTCCGCAGACTTACGCCCGCGAGTCTTGCTCACGTTTCCTAGATCTGCTCACCCTGTAGATGGCTTAGCGTTTTAGATTCAGAACAAGATTCTGTCTCAGTAGGTTATTCTTCATATATTTTTCTTTCAAATGTTACTAGATACTTAATTGTGGGATGCGAAAGAAGCTAGTTACCAAGTTCTTTTTCATTATATATTATATGGTGTTAATTAATGTCGCTGAGGTGGTAGCGCATATGACTGCGGGCGAACCGGGTTCAAATCATGCGTCGTTCACGGTGTGTGCACATCGCACAGGGGGATACATAATGAACATCATCAACAAATTTCGGGATTTGATAATTTACATCAAAACTAGAAAAACATTCCCTTGAACAAATTTCGAAGCTACAGGCGCTCAAAGTTATGTAGGCATCGTCACAAATGACTCCATATCTCTACAAATAATGATGCCGGCTTAGCAGATCACTATCGAAGTAGTTTCCAATACGTCCATTTAAGCAGTGTTTACGATTGAGTGGGTGCCGTACAGGCAAATTTTGCAACATTAGGATTTCGCAATCAAGGAGTAAATATGGTTTCATAGGACATGCTTAGAAATCCTTTGTAAGCTGCATTTATCAGAAACATTGCTGTAGTGAATGTAATTTGGGTAGAGTAAGGTTGGGTAAATTGGATATAATTGAAACGAACCTTGTTTTCAGCATGTAGCAATTCCTTCCCATCACCACTAACAAAGCTGTATTCTAGAATACTGTTGTCGGTTTCAGGTTAGTTGATGGATTTTTATCACTTTTCATTGCAGTAGCAGCCATTTTGTTCTGTAAAGTATAGGTGAGGGAAATTTATGCCTTCAGAAACATTGCGGTGCAAACAACCAGGCCGATCGTGAAAACGTGATTCACATTGGATATGTAATACGTAAGTCATTAATGTTTGTGCAAATAAAAATATTGACTTGCCGTTTAGTGGTAAGGTAAATAATAAGGAAAAACCAAAATGGGATAAAATGAGTATACTCACTTCTGGTCAATGGAGTAGAATGGGTAAACCTTTTAAACATACTCATATGCACAACACGAAATGTTCAAACACACATTTGCTCTATGTACTATAAGGATACTTACAACAAAGATTAGTCACTTTTTCAGTTTCTTTCTACCCATTTTACCCCACCTTACTCTACTGTTTTGGTAGTGATTTGCTAAGCCGCTTACCTCATTATTGGAGATATGTGACGATGACGTCGTCTAACGATGCTACTGACTTTGAGCCTCTGTAGCTCCGAAACTACGCATGTTTTAAAATTTCTGCGAATAATTTTTTTTTTTTTTTTTTCAGATATAAATACGGATGGATATCATGATCAAGTATACACATAGGGAATATGTTATTGGTGTTCGCCTGAATTTATCTAATGCGTGAATATTTTATAGGATAAAAAATAAACCGATGCGTTAGAAACTCGGCTCCATAAAGGAATGATGAATACTTTGCTTTATTTATCATCATTATTATTATTTATGAACTTTTGGAATCTTTGGCTCAGATTTGAGTGATCAAAGAACCATTCGGACAGTCCAACACTTTCTGAAGAAACAAAATATGAAACTTGAACGATCTATTCAGTTTTCCGATAATTGTTGGATTAATCTTATCATTTATCACTGCCCGAATAATGCTTTGTTTAATTAATTTAATATAAAATTATCCGAATATTCACAGCTCCAGTGGTTACGGATCAGATAAAAAATGAGACATGTTTGAGTTTTGTACCGCTACCTTGTGCGGTGCTTCAGGGTCTTTCTCAGTTTCACAAGGCAAGTCACAGAATAGTGCCTAAAGTTCTTCCGCTTCCTGTCCCCGCCCACTACACATTTTTTTCCGGAATATTCCGGAATAGAAATTAGGATTCCGAAATGTCGGAATTTCGGCATGTCGTACTTCGCATTTCCGAGCACCCCTAATTTGGAACCACTTCCACGAGAAGAAATATAGGCTTGCTACCAATAGAAATATAATTCTACCGAAAGACTATGTAACGTATAGCAGTTTCACTATAATAAGCCTAACTATCAGAAGTTTGTCAGATCATTAAATGTATAAGTCTGTTAAATTATTTTCTTCTGCTACTGAACTCAATATCACGGAAATGGGCGCTTCGTTCCGTAGTGCATGCAAATGAGACTTATTATTGAAAGATAGACCCTTTTAAGTCAGAGATACTATGCGCAGTTTTTTAAAGTAATGTATACTTTAATTTATAAAGAAACTTA
>JAGDQP010023741.1:0-28776 GCA_022664845.1 Lepisma saccharinum | reverse complement strand
CTGCATAATGAAGAACTCCACGGACTGTACGATTCACCAGATGTTGTAAAAATAATGGAATTGCGACGACTAAAGTGGGCAGGCCATGTAGCTCGGATGGGGGGAAAACGAAGATTATATTATATCCTGGTTGGAAGACCGGACGTAAAGAGGCCATTGGGAAGACCGAGACGTCGTTGGGAGGACAATATTAGAGGAGATCTTCGAGAAGTGGGTGTTTGTGATAAAAAGTGGCTTGATATTGCCCAGGATAGAATCCAATGGCGAACGTGTGTTACTGCTGAGATGAACTTGCGAGTTCCATAAACCATAGTTAAATTAGCGGATGAAACTTGTAGTGTACGATACTACATTACTACAATTGTTTGGATTGGATCATAACTTGTTAAATTATATTGAGCAATTTTTCTGGTTAAATAATCTTGAAATTGGCAACCCTGCGCGAGTCGCCGCCTCGGCGTGGTTTCTCGGTTTTGGCGATTTCTCGCTGCTGTTTGGGTTCGTGGTTACATAGGAATGGACGGATGCGACATCGAGAATTGTGTGGTTAAATCCGACATCGAAAGAACTTAATATCCAGGCTTGGTATAATATTATTAATACTATTATAATAATAATAGAATTAAACAGTCAATTGAAGTAATTTTTGAAGCTATTTTTATCTTTGAGAAAGAAAGACTCAGTCCCGTTGGTTCTGCAAAAGACGTTAAATGGCGATGCCGTTTTTCTTGGGGCATTCTAAAAGCAATCATAATAATTCAGTGCATTTTGTAATCTAATGCGAGATTAATACCTTTTGGCTTTGTGGTTTAAACTAAATAGGTTCATAAACGCGAGTTTGTGAATTGATTTCATGTAATAGCTAGTTTTAATACTCAGAGAAAATAAAGTTCGAATTTTGTTTCTAATTCAACTTTGAGAAGGTATGACCTTCATTTTGGGTTTCAATAAAAATTTACGTGGAGGTAAAGGAAATTATATTAGATTGCAATAGTATCTTTTTCTCCCTCCCCCCCTTTTCAATTTTACTTTCAACTCATGCAACAGGGAGCGAAGGCGAGATCATGTCTAGTGATGACGTTGGCTTGAAGGCAATGGCTTAATGATCGTTTGTACAGGTATACATTTCCTGAAGAACGGATTCTTTTTCTCTCCCCACCTTCTATTTTCCTCCCTGCAATTTGTTCAATACAGAGTGAAGGTGAGAGTACGTTTACTTGGTGGACGTTTGTGTCAATTCTGCGAAAGGGTGTCTTCCTTCCCCTCCTTCATGCACGTCTGGTTGTGACGTTTAAATAAACTTTGACGAAATGATTGTTTCGTAAGAAAATAATTTCTGAGAGAAAGTGATCGAGATTTGTTAATAACTAAAATTTGAATCATTGTTTTTGAGTCATTTCTAATTTGATCCACGAAATTTAAGAGGGAACATTTTGGAATTTCAAAAGGTTTAAGAGTCAACAACATTTAAATAAACTGTTGAAATCTCGATTAACTATTAATTAATTATATTTGATTAATTGCTCAATATAAATCTCAAATCGATTTCATAACTTGTTTTGTTGTTTGGAAAATAAACTATTCAGCCTTGCAGTTCGTCGTAAATGTAAATTACGAAAAATAAAGTTGTTTTGTTATTAAACAAGTTGTCGGAATTTGATTCTAATTAATAAAATTAGTTTTGTAAATACATCATACTATCCTATCTTATTAGTTCGTATTGTGCGAGGGTTCTGGGACTCCACTTATGTCCACCCACTTGTATCGATACTCACTTAAATCAAGATTTGTAAAAATAGTTTGAACTCCGAGCGAATATCGGGCGATTGCGGTTACAGATGCGAACCCAAACAGCCGGAGTTTTGTCATAGGCTAAGCATGTTTGGTTTAGAAGACTTTATTTGATTGAAGTTAAGACGCACTGTTGTATGCATTTCGTGTTCAAGGTGAAACTTTGTAAACAAAGCTCTAAATGTGGCTACACGAGCGTCCTGATTCAGCATAATAGGTTGCGCTTTAAGATGCTTGGAAGGACAGTAAATACCTGTAACAAGTACTATATTGTTTGTTTATTGAATTTTGATGTTTACTAATCATTATATAGTTTTCTTTTGAAATTTTTGAATATTGACATTTTAGGGGCTGTAGTTCAGTTCCTGTACATTGGAATTTAGCAATTTTGTATATATACAGTCTAGGGGTTCCCTAGAGTCTTTTTCAGTTGAAATCTGGACTTTATTAAAAATTTGGGTTGTATATGGTAAACCGGGGTAACTCGGGGTAATTAGAAATTTTTTGAAAATCTCTGGTATTGAGTGAGTTAGAGCCTCTTTTCGAATTGTGTTCGTTTACGGGCGATGTCGTACATCGTTTTAGGTCATTTAGAACAATATGGTTCGAAAATTTAAAATTTTGAAGTGACCAACTTTCTTATTTTTCTATTCCGTGATTGCGTCGGAGGTGGATTGTCATCTTGTTTATTAGATTCACTTGTAAACGTGTTTGAAATTGAATTTAATAATTGTTATTTAAAACTTTTGTTTTGTATATTTTGTTCAAAAATTATCCAGATTTGATTGAATTTGAATTTAAATCGTTTTGGTTTAGTAAGAAAAAAAATAAGAAATTTAAGATTAAGATTTTTTTAAACTGTGTCTATCGAATGCATGGCTTTCCCATTTCTTTCACTTCGCGATTTAAATTAGATTGCGCAATACCCTACAGAATAAAGGAAATATTCATAGGTATTTGGTGTTTAACATTTTATTTGTTGAATTAAGGAATTCCTTTTCCTTTAGACTTTATGATATTATTGTGAAATCTTTTGACTGAGTTCTCGTTGAGTTGGTGGTAGTTTTACATGTAAGTTACTTGGAATTTTTGTGTATTTTGTATTGTTTTGAGTACTTTTCTGACATGGAAGATTCTATTTTAATCGACATGCCTCTAAGTGAGGAAGACTTTTGTACCATAGATCGTACTGGATTTGCAGATTCTCGGTTTGCAGATCGTACTGGATTTGCAGATTTGCAGATTCTCTTGGCGAACTAGGTAGATTAGATATGGAGTTAACTCCTCCTCATGCCAGTCGGTTTGAAGTTTTTTATGTGCGAAATAGTTATCCAGGCGAACAACATACGCCATACAATGTTGGGTTCAATTACATTCAGGGAAATGTAGGATTACCCTACCATGGTTTTCGAGAATTTAATAACTATATACCATACAATTCTGTAGGTTATGAGAGTAGATTTTCAGATGTTGGATTTCAATATCAGTATAATTTTAGTACATTTATGATGAATAGATCGGTTATTCCGTCGATGCGTCGAGGAAGCTTGAGATTTCAAGAACTTTCTGTTGATAGAGGGTTTAACAATCAGTTAGGTCGAAATGTTTCGTTTGCTAATGATGTTCAAGTAGTTAGAGCTCGGAATTTGGAAATTCCTATTGGACCTTTTGTTGAATTACGTAGAGATTCGGTAGTGAGTCGGACTCCTCCCATTGAGTTAGTTGATAATTTTTTCAAATTTAACGAAGACTAACAGAACGAATGGGAAGGTCAGTGATTGATGGTGCAGACGGTTATTTGTTTTTCGACATGTTGGTAGTATGTGAAGAAGTAATAAAGACCACGGGTTTACCTATTAGTGTGATTTTGAGTAATCTGTTGCTAAAAACGAAAGGTGAATTGTACAAATATGTTTTGTTTTGTTACAATAAGAAGCTGCACCTATATCATCTTAATATCACCTACACGGCAAACCTTTGTTGTTAATTACGTCAATGATGAGTATGATTTCTTAAAAAGCAGTTTAAGCACTGACTCAATAACGATCTGGCCGATTTCCCCTAACGTGGTTTTGGCCGGAAAATTTTGAAGAAACAATGTCGTGATTTAGTGAAAACGATTTGTCAAATCTGATATATAAGACATACTACAACAGTACCCTTCTGCGGTTGTGCAGCACACTCACGCAATTAAGACCAATCATATTCGACTGATATTGAATTATTTAGGATCAATTGGAACACTATATTTTATGTCCGCTTACGGAAAGCGCATTTTTGTGGGATTATGGATAGTACAAAAGTTGCACCTAAAGCATAAAAATTATGAAGTATGAAAATACTGATATAAAATTATAAAGCAATCCATGATTTTACAGAATTAACCCAATTTGCATTCGAAGCAATTTTCCATATTTCTTTATTGAACAATTTCATAAGTTCACATTGAAGCCATGTAATGAATTTAATGCATTTATAATTTATTCTTTATTTTTATTCGATTAAATTAGTATTTTTGCTACGATTAACCGTTGTAAATATTCTTACAAAAGAAACCCCTTCAGCTTCACGTAGTAGAAGCTGTGAATAATGCCAAAGATGCTGTTATAAAGTTTGAAAGAGCTAAAGCAAATTGTCTGAAGGAAAACAAAGCAAGTCACAGTATATTGGAGTTTGGAAAAATGTATGAAAATATTTACAAAAATCCAGAAAATGAAGTCTAATTACAGTATACGACATGCCTTTCACGCATATATCCCGAATTTTTCTTAAGGTTTTCACGAATTTGGGGGAAGTTCAAAGAAGATCTAGATGTAAGAAAATAGATAACAAATAGAACGTCTTTTAAAATTACACCAACAAACTTCAACACATGCCTTACATCAAAACAAGACGAAAATTCCTGCGACAAATTTTCGAAATGTGTTTAGTTTTGAAGCTTAAGGGTCCCCCGAAAGCGTGGGAAAATAAACTTCAGACCTTTACATATCTAACATCACAAAAAGTAGAGCTGATGTGGCATGGTTCCGTCAAAGACTAAATCTGCACTTTCCCAAAATGCATCTTTCCAAATCCGACAATGGGCGCGTAAGGGATTCCCCAAAGGAATTAGAGGATTCCCAGAAATTCTCTAAAGATGGTCAAAATGAGCATGAATGGGACGGTTTTCACCAGAAAACAATTATTCGTTTGCGCCAACTCGATATCTCAATTAGATTCCACAGAACAATTAAAAAAATCAGTCGTTGCATAACAAGCAGGAGTAAGAATTGCATAATTTCATCGAATGTTTTATTTGTTATCAAAGAGATCGAATATCATTGTCCGATTGGATGCTGAGGATGACGTATGTTGTCCTTACGCGGGAAGTATTTCAACTCATGCTATTTTCAATCCACTTCTACTTCTTTTGGAGAATCCGTTGCGCCTTCATTGCGAAAGTTTGAAATATGCATTTTCAAATAGGAAAGGTTTAGTCTTTGAGGGTACCACGCCGCATCAGCTATACTGTTCGTGGTGTTAAAAGTATGAAACTCTAAGAATAATTTTCCCACGCTTTCGGTATCCTGTAGTTCCGAAACTAAGCACATTTCGAAAATTTGACACACTAATTGCGAATTTTGAAAGTGCAATGGAAGCAAATCAGATTTCCAAGCTTTAATAAAAGTGCTTCAGATTTTGTACAACTTGCACCCACATCTACGCCAAAGATTATATTTTATATTCTGAAACGAATAATACGTACATCTTTGAAAAGTTCAAACTTTCAAATGTGCCTGAACGGTTTGGTAGTTTTACAAGAGAATACTGTCATCAAAGTAAGCGTATAAGCATTAGTAAATGTTGGTCGAGAAACTCTTTGCTCTTTACAAAATAGAACCTGATGTTTCAAATATGGCTAAATTTGTATTAGAATAATGGCTGAACTATGCAAGATATATTCATACATTTAATACTTTCCCGCACAATACCGTAATTATACTGTTTTAAAATTATAGATACAGCCCCTAAATATATTCTTTTTAAGTAATTTTGTTATTCTGGGTTGCATAACTAACACGGATATGATTTTGTATATATCCCCTCCCTTGAGAAATTCCTATTTACGCTTCCGGAAGGGAGGGAGGGGTCGCATCCACAGATCATATTGTCAGCGTTCTAGAAGTCAAGGCTCACAGTGTAACCTGAGTTCTTGCAGAGAACAACGTTACAACTCTTCCTTTACTATGTGGTTTTGTTGATTACGGCTGGTCTATCAATCCTCTTGACACAAATATATCACCGTTTCCTAGAAGATAATACAAGAAGAGTGCAATCACCCTGGTTTAACATTAAGGAGGAGGAGAAGGGACGGGTATTCTATGAAGTTCGTCGCGATGGTATGGAAGGAACTGTTGTCCAGGTGAGAGAGAAAATTAATTTAGTTTTATGTATGGCATCCCAGGATCAAGCTGGTATACGGCGAGGAAGAGGATGTTCGAAGGTTGTCGACCAGGGCCCGCGATACTATTTCACTTGGCCCTCGTCAAAATATGAAGTTTGTACTAGGTGTGACCCGCACCTAATTTGTTAAGTTTCAGTACGTTATATGAATGTATTAAATACATTGAAGTTACAGGTATGCTTTGGCGCTGCTATTTAGATCCTATATAGAACAGAACGCATTTCAAGAAACTGAGAAACAAAATAAGCTATGTCGTTTTCCATACTCCCATGAGAAGCAAAGTATTATAGCAATACTCCGCATATACTTTTGCCACCCTTTTGTCTCAGAGATTCTCAATTTGGCACCACAAACCCAACTGGGAGAGCATGAGGTAGAAAAAGAATTACGCACGCTGTGGGCCGTTTTTTATTTATTTCTTTGCAAGATGCGATTTCTTTAATTTCTTTTGCAGGAAACTCACTGAAGGGATTTTATTTTTGTACGTCTTTCCTTGTAGACAACAGACAGATTTCCGCTGAAGACAAGACACGAAAGAAGTAAGGAAGGAGGAAGCAGCCCGTGGCCCTAACCCCCCTCCACACACACTTTTGCGAACATCTGGTAGTAAATTGAAAATGACCGAGTCAAGTCGAAGGACAACTTATCTTATACAACACTCCTTCCTATATTAGTTAACAACACTGCCGCGAACAGTTTGGAAACAGTTCCGAAAACCACCAGCAGGCGGTGTAAAAGTCGTCGATACGGGTTACATCTAGCGTCTCAGAAACATAATACATTCTTAGTTTGAAAGCTTTAAAAATGCGTTACGTCCAAACTGGCAGATGCTTGACGCAGACCGCGACACGTATCAAACATGCAACATTAAGTCTTATTTATTTTTTATATATTTAAACTTACGTTCTGCAAGATATGTAGAAAACATGTGAGTGGTTCTACACATTGAAATCAGTCGTTGCATATAGAAACTCTCTCTTGAGTCGCTACCGTTTGAGTAAAATTCATATCAAATAAACAGAGTTTAGAAAATTCGTACAATAGAGTGTACTCGCCATGCTTGTTTAACATAGTCTATTATAAAAGCACAGGTATTGAGGAAATTGTACGAAATACACCGAAAGGACTCTTAGAAGAGTATTGATGCAGAATTAGTGTAATTTACAATTTTAATAGAAATAGTCAACAATGGAAAAATCTCCAGAAAAAGAAGTTATACTTAGGAAAAAAATAGTGATGGTAACGCCTTTTATTGTCCTGGATAAATATGCTGAGATGATGTATGTGACAAAACATTGGTGAAAAGACAATATAAAATACCCTTTTGCTGAGAAAATTCACCAAATATACAGGGTGTCGCATAAATACGGTCGTTTATGAATGTAATAAAACTGAAACTGCGTTTTATTATAAAAAAATCTCAGATTGTACTTGAGTGAAGAGAGTCTCTCATCCCAACTCGAAGAATTTGTTCTAGTTATTTTGAAGTCATACATGCAAGTATGGCCAACTATTTCACAGACGGCCGAAATTAGTGTTCCAATCACCTTACTGAAGATTTACTTCGTATTATTAATCCTGAGGTCGAACGTAATGTTGTTTATGCCCGCCATGAAAATTTGGTGTTGAACATGACACAGGAAGAACGAAAATGCATTAGAAAGCATGATCTTTGGCGCATTCTAAAGGCGAGGCAGTTAGATATAGAGAGAAAACTTGTTATTACTTTTATGCCACCGAAACTCAATTTAAAGGCTGAGGACTACTCAGAAGAAATAATTCACTGGATTGACTCTCTCCCCCCTTGTGGAGAGAAATCAGTGGCAATGAGATTGTCATATACTTAATGCCCCGCAGTCCCTAATTGGGATATGAAAAGATTCCTAGTTCACACACAGGCAGTTGATTGATTTGTGAATCTCCTCACTGAAGCATCTGGAAAGGTTTCGGAGCTGAGTCCATGGACAGCTACACTAGAAGGACGCTGCTGTCAAGATCGGTCATGCCTAACTTCACCAAGAAGTCAAACTTCCAAGTACTATAAGATGGAAGGAAGGAGTAGAAAGCTACCAAAGTGAAAAGTTTTTTAAGTGATTTTACTGGTATCTTCCTAAAAAAATATTAATAAATTATTTAAATTTTTTTAACAACTAGTTCTGGAAATCAATATTACTATGTTTCCACAATACTTTGTTTTGAACTACTTACAATTTGGAAGACTGTATTTTATGTAACTGCTTGAGTTGAAATGAACGAGGAAAACCAGTAAAGTTATTAGTGAAAATTTAAATTATATATAATGAAATATTTAATTAACATGACTTTATCTAACCCGTAATAGCAGGCAAACGTTCATCTTAACATTGCCTTAGTTAATTTTGTAACAACGGACATTCGTAGCACGAAGTGATGTCATTCCTATCCTTGGGTATGACACTTTCTCTGTGTCAATTAAATCGTGTACTGGTACATATTTATGTAAATTATGAAATATGGCTCTCGTACTAACATGACGCAAAATTTATTTTATTTAGCGTTTCGACATTTCCAAACACGTTGCAAACATAGATTCTCCTTATTTTGACAGTTTTTGGCTGCCAGGAACTTCACTTTACCCGACTATTTAGCTACTTGAACCTTCACGTAAAGAACAATGATTGTGTTAACAGTAATGCGCATCACGTACAACGAAAAAAAATCGATAATCTGACTTTTGTAATCCGTCTTCACTCGATCAAACTTTTGTCCTTGTTTTTTTTTATTGCAAAATACGTGTCATTAGAAGTGACGCTATAAGTCATTCTCTTTTTGCCTCTATAGTCGCATTAGGTGAACAACTCGAGTACACATGCATGTTTGTAATAGCCTACTTTTTTACTGCTGGCTGTTGTTATTTGTTTCTAGAAGTGCCTATGTGAAGTGGTACAGAACGTCTATACAGGACAATAGCTGGGGATCAAAATTGAAACTTATCTCATTTGGGATTGTTGATCACAGTAGGGGTTTGTAGAAGTGGTGGTGTAAATTACTTGTAACGGAATGTGTGGTATAAAACGTACGTGTGGCTAAATAACTGGCTGGCCTAAACCGAACTTTATAAAATCTTCGTTTGAAGGAAACCACCGAAAAATTTGGACTAAGATACAAGGACACGAAAATGTTTGAATTGTAAACATCGTTTATCTGCGCAAGTAATGCATTCAGAAACCTTTCCTTCCACCTCTTTTTATTTTAGCAGATGTTTCTATTTACTACTTTTCTGCAGAACTATTCTCTCTCTCTTATTTTTATCTTGCTTTGAGATGCATGGCGCAACTAGCTGGAACAATGCTACTAGCTAGAACTGTTCACCATTGATAGTATGTTTTTTCTCCTATTATTTTTCCTGGAAATCCACTTTCTGGCCCAACAATTCCTCTTTTTTCTTTTCCTGGATTGCGTTACTTGAAGAGAAACATTTACATTAGCTTGTTTATTTATACGTTACAACTAATTATTAGGATTCCCAAGATTGTTGAACATTATGCGTTATTCGGTTATTGTTTTGCTATGTTTAACAGATTTGTCAAAGATCCCCCTGCTGTCGATACTTACTGCAGTTAACGATAGTCAGATACACCAAACTTAGTTCAGGATGGAAGAAATAGCATCGCTGTTTCAATTTGGAGCAGTGGGAAATAATAACCGGAATTAAGGACTTAGTTGATGTCTGTGTGAAGGGACAATGAATAATTAAAATTATCGTAACGATGAGGATGAAATCATCTGCCTTTTAAGTATATCGCTTCAAAAATAACCTTTTATTGTTAAGCTACTAGTAAACACGACACCTGAATCTAATATATAATTAAATAATTTAGTTGAAATGGTTTCCATATGGTATATTTTACACAATTTTTACTTCTAACTTTCATGTACTTTAGTTGTAAAATATCGTTAAATGTAATTGCACAATCATATTGAAACCTTATAAGTGATATGCATTTTAATATATATGTTACAATTTACGTAAATGGTTATTGTTATTGATAGCTAAATAACTGTACATCACTTAATGATAAATCTCCTTATCAATATTAAACACTTTAAGGTTAGAAGAGATAATATTAATCTGACTTAAGTATCTAAAGTATTAATTCTTCATCATATTAAAAAACAGTTCTTCAGAGATAACTTATAGCAAAACAGTTAAAGAGGTACACTATTTGATATTAAGGCACTGGTGATAAGGCAATAGCTGCTAAATATTCGTTTGAAAGGTATCATCATCATCTTCAGTGGTTTTCTATCCACTGCTGGATGAAGATCCCCTTTTCTTTCCACATACCTTGGTCTTCTGCTATCATCATCCATGTACCTCCAGAAAAACGCTTAATTTCATCTACCCATTTTGCATTTGGAAGTCGTATCGGTCGTTTCTTTTCTCTAGGAATCCAATGTAGTACATTGTCGTCCATCTTCCATCTGTTCGTCTAACTATGTGACCGGCCCATCTCCACTTCATCCTCTTCGCAGTCTTGATTATATGCTCTACCTTTGTTTGTGCCCGAATGCATTAATTTGTCTTCCTGTTCCCCTAGTTATTCCTAGCATGCACCTCTCCATTGCTCTTTGTGTGACTCTTATTCTTTGACTTGTTTGATCATTTAATGTCCAAGTTTCACAGCCGTACATCATCACAGGTAAGATACATTGATTATAAACTTTACGCTACAGACACATTGGTAGTTTGCTTTTGAAAATAAAGTGTAGTCTTCCAAACGAACTCCACGCCATTTTACATCTTCTATTTATTTCATCAGTCAGCTTGGCATTTGATGTTTTGAGCTAACCTAGGTAAACGTACTCATCAACTGAGCCTATTGTCTCTCCGCTAATCTTTATTTCCTTCTTTGCAGCATGTTGATTATAGTACAATCCTTTTGTTTCGCTTAAATTCATTTTAAGGCCTAATTTCGAACTCTCATTACTCAGTTCTTTCATTCTGGTTTGTATTTCTTCTAAACGCCATTAATTTTTATTCCAACTTCATCCCAGTTTAAATTTTGGAACACTCTCTCCAGGACCACAGAAAACAGTTTTGGGGAAATTGAATCCCCTTTTCCAATTTCAATTTTTTAACTTTCTTGTTGTAATCTAATGACAGATGTAGCAGTCGAGTAAATGTTTCGCCGTAACTTTATCTATGCACGTTTGATGCCTTGATGTTCAAGTGATTTAAGTACTGCTTCCAAGGAGACCGAATCGAAAGCCTTTTCAAAATCTATGAATCCCAAACATAGTGCAAGTTCATATTCATTAGTCCTTTCCATAACTACATTCAATGCTTGTATGTGGTCCATTGTGATAAATCCACGACGAAATCCGACTTGTTCCCTTCCCTGGTTAAAATCCAAGTCTCGTTCAATACGATTCAAAATAACTTTGGTAAACATTTTGTATAGAACTGACAGTAAACTAATTGGTCTGTAGTTGTCGACGCGTTCTTGTCCCCTTTCTTGTACAATAAAGTAATAATAGTATTATTCCCGCTTGACGGTACTTTTGTCTTCCTGAGACACATCGAGAATAATTTAGCAAATTTCTCTTTCATCTATTCACCTCCGCATTTGAACATCTCTGCTGCGGGTCCACCTTCACCTGGCGATTTTCCGTTCTTCATTCCTCGAAATACTTTATCCACTTCTTTCTTTACGTCTGGGACTTTTACATCATTTTCTTTTGAATTTTCATTTCCTAGTTCTTCTTCGGAGTAGTACAATTCTCTGTAGAAATTTTCAAATATTTTTATAATTTCCTTCTTATTTCGTGTTACGGTCCCTTCTGGTTTCTTAACTCAAATTATTTGTTTTTTCTCTATCATGAGCTGCTGTTTGGTTTTCTTCAGGCTGCTGTTTTTCTCGATTTATTTCTCAACATTTTCGTTATATCTTCGTACATCCTCTCTTATTTTCTTCCTTACGGATTTATTTAGTTTTAAGTACTAGATTCTCTTTACGTAACTTTACTCTTCTTTCAATTTCCTTCTTTTCTTCATCAAGAGTTTAGTTTTTCTGAGATTTTGCTCCCTTTTTTTCTTTTTGATGCATGATATTTCCTTGGCTGTTTCCCTTATTATCTCATTCAATATTTTGTTTCTGATATTGATGTCTTCTTCATCCTCTAACTCTTCCCAGGCGCTGAATCTGTTGCTTAGTTCTATTTCGAATGTCTGCGTTTTCTTAGATTTACCAGATATAAAACTGGCGGTCTTTCTCTGATAAGCTTCTTTCTCTCAAGTATAGTATATAGTTTCAGCTTAGATCTCACCATCCTATGATCACTCGAGATTTTGAAACTGTTCAGAACAGACACGTCTTGAAGAATTTCCTTGTTATTTGATAAAACGTAGTCTATTTCGTTTCTAGTCCCATTTGGGCCTTTCCATGTCCACTTCCTCTGGGCGGCTATTTAAAAAAACTATTGGAAGTGAACAGTGGGTTGGCTTCTGAGAATCCCACTAACTTCTCTCCTCTTTTGTTTCTTTTGCCAAATCCAAAGTTTCCCACTTTCGTATCACTGCTCAGCTTAGCTCCTACTTTTGCATGGAAGTCTCCCATTACAATTTTCTAATGCGATTTGCTACTATCAAAAATCTTCTGTATCTTCTCGTAAATGTCTTCGATTTCCTCCTCCGGATGTGTTGTTGTTGGAGCATACATCTGTATAATTCCTATACTGTATCTCTTGTTTATCATTATTACTAGTCGTGGGATTAGGTGCATTTTTTACAATGCAAAATCAAAGAAATTAGGTAATAAGTTTTTTTGTAATCTCTATGCAGAAACCGTAATTAAGTATGACATTCTGGAACACTGTATCAGATTAAAAATATGTGTGTTTACTTCAGATAATATATTTAAAGTCAGTCGACATTGAAGCAATTCTGTTGATATACGCGATATATTTTGAAATAATTATATTAAAATAAATTTTCATGTACGTTCATTCTTCTGCGGATTAACTGCATAGGTGCAAATGGGTAGAAGCAATTTTCAAAACTTACCAGGAAGTATTATTAAAACTTCTCTCTGATCATGAAGGTGAAACCAACAGTCTTTTCAGTTGTCAACAAGTAAATACCAAATTTTGACCGTTTTAACCAAAACGAACATGTATTTATTTTGAAACATTTCTGAGAGGGGAGTTAGGGTCTATGTGTATTTTCCACAAGGTGCTGGAAAATATAAACAGCGTTCGTATTTATAAACGGCATTTCTATTATGGCCAAAACACACCGTTCTTGTTGAAATTAATTTCACATTTTAATTCCATATAAGCAAAGATCCTCAAATTAATCGCTATTATTTTTTTGCAGGGAGCATAGGAGGAGTATTTGGACTCTGTCTAGGTTTCAGTGTTGTGAGCCTCATTGAAGTCCTATACTTCTTTACACTTCGTCTGGCACGAAATTTTCGAAGGCAGGAGTCAGTTGAAAACTTTTGTGAAAGGAATAATTGAAGAAAAGAAAAGTATGAACCCCTAGGCAAAACATATACTTATATACTATATCAGACGAAATATTTCATTAGAATGTAATGTAATTTGGACTTTGGAGCATATTGTACAAAATACTGTTTAGTATTATCAGCATTTTGCAATAAAAAGAACACTTATCAATGTAGAAAACTTATGTATGTATTATTACATAAGTATGAAAGTAATTGAACAAAACGTCAGTCTATATTTCCTATATCCTTATAATTCTAATGTCCCACAAGTGATATATAGACATCTTGAATAAGAAAAGTTTTGTTAAGGCTTCATTTTGTCCCTTTTAACATCCATATACGTTAATACATTACAGGGTGGCCAACCGAAAAGTAGCCCGGCGTGGTAATTATTATTTCAATGTTATGGTGTAACATGGAAGTTTTGAAGTGTAAAACGTAAAGGCAAGACGAGCTAACACTGGTGTGGGTGCCGCTCGATGTTCAATTGTTTCGATGTGCAGTTGTTTAGCTGAAAATTCTCTGCTTAGAAGTTCTGTGAGAGAAGTCGCGTTATATTCCGTGCAGCAGCGAATTGTGATAGTAGAAGAATATGTGAGGACGGGGTCGACTAAGAATAAATAAGAGACCTTCACTACCACATACTCAGGAACAAAACTACCTGCGAAACACAATGTTCAGAAACTGGTGAAAATATGGCGTTAAACCAGGTCTGTCAATAGACGAAAACCAAATGCTATCAGAACACCGGAGCTCTTCTGAAATATTCAGAAAAGTCTGCCCGGAAATTAGCAGGTCGATGTGAAACGATAAATGTGGCAGCATGTGGGAGAAACTGAAATCATAGACGAAAAATGTGGCAGAAACTGAAACCATAGACGAGAAATGTGGCAGAAACTGAAACCATAGACGATAAGTGTGGCAGAAACTGAAACCATAGACGAGAAATGTGGCAGAAACTGAAACCATAGACGAAAAATGTGGCAGAAACTGAAACCATAGACGATAAATGTGGCAGAAACTGAAACCATAGACGATAAGTGTGGCAGAAACTGAAACCATAGACGAGAAATGTGGCAGAAACTGAAACCATAGACGATAAGTGTGGCAGAAACTGAAACCATAGACGATAAATGTGGCAGAAACTGAAACCATAGACGAAAAATGTGGCAGAAACTAAAACCATTGACGATAAATGTGGCAGAAACTGAAACCATAGACGATAAGTGTGGCAGAAACTGAAACCATAGACGATAAATGAGGCAGAAACTGAAACCACACTGTATAACATGTGTCCAGGAACTAAAGGAGCTACACAAAGATAAACGACTTGCGTGCTGTAATTGGTTACTGAAAATGATTGGGGGTGGGCTTTTGGACCCTCTGTTGTACTTTATATCTTACAAAACATGTTTCCATTTTTTGCGTTACGTGAATGCGTAGAATATTGGTACTGATCTTCTGAAAATCCACATATCCTGCACGAAACTATTCTCCATGACCAAAAAATGGGTATTTTGTGCGCAGTTTCTGGGATACGTGTAGTGGGCCTAATGCTCCTTGAATCTGCAGTGAATAGTGCAGTTTATCGTACCTTCTCACAGCAGTCTAACGACGAATTTACACCACAAGAAAGACTATATGCTCTTACTTCCAACAAGATGGACCCACATGTACATCTATGGCGTTGGTTCATGAAACGATTCGAGAAGAGCGTAGAACCCTTGTTCCTCGGATTTATCCTCTTGTGATTTGTATTTTCTGGGGAAACTTAAAACAGAAGGTGTATGTGCAGGCCACATATCATAGATGGACTGCATCAAATTACCAACACCATCCGGGGCATCACCTATCAATAGCTAAGGGCGGTGTTAGCCAATATGTTGCAATTTTCGCAGAAGTGTCTTGACGTTAACGGAAGCCACTTTCAGCATCTCATATAAAGGAAGGGTAAGCCATTTTCTTATTCGCCCGATATCCGGTATTACCACACCGGGTTACTTTTATGTGGACCACCAATTATAAGCTTTAGAAAATGACAATTACAGTCAACTATGCTTTTCAAGCATTGTTCTATAATTAATTCAGGATAATTTGTAAGAATATTTTATAGTTCACAAAACTTGTCTGTCATGAGAACTAGGCTTTATCATAAATAAGGTCGTTCCTTCTTATTCCCTGATAATTCTATGGATATCAGGCAGACAAATGTTTATGTTACTACTATTGCACGTAACAATTGATCATTTTAGCGAAAAAAATATTTATCTTGCTGTGGAAATAAATTGTAGTAATTACTACCTATATATTAGAGTATTAGACAATAGAATATACACATAATTTGATATATTCCATTGTGCTCTCTCCAAGTAATATTGATGAAAATGTTTGACACAAGTATAACATTTTCAGGTATCGATAAATTTGTATGATATGGCTTTTGTCTAAACGTTTAAGCTGGTAAAGTTGTAAGTGGTAAGCAAATTAGATATTTATAATAATAGTGCACACACTTCATCATGCATTCATGCCAAGAATTAAATACAAAAGTCGAAAATATATCATTGTACGTACCTGTGTAGATTGAAGCGCACTCCCCAGTGTTGTGTAGATAAATTAATGCAGACATGCTTAAGCACTGAACGTATAATGATATTAATGTATAGCAAATGTTCTCCCGAAGCAAATGATTTGTTAGAAACATTATTTTTTTGGAAATGTAGCTGTTTCCTTAAACTACTAGTAACATATTGTTCCTTTCTAGTATGTCGTATTAGTATGTTCAAGTAAATATAAACAAGTTGGTGTAAGTGATTCGGGAAGCATTCCATAATTCGAATAATTACTTTCTAAACATCGACATTATATACCACGACATAATTGAATATGAATAACAAGATAACAGAACCCAACCAAAAATATCTCACTGCTGATATTTCTGGAATTGAATATAAAGGATAAATAATAAAATGAAAAAAGGGGAATTTATTTTAGAAGAATTTCTTTCTTTAGAAACTTTGTTTCCAACAGAATGTGAACAGACTGAATAATAATTTGTGTTCGTTACTGTCGGAATGAATTTGACACAGAAGAGTTTTCGGCAAAATAATTGGTACGTAAGACCTTAAAGATGAATGTATTGCAATAACAGAATTTTTCCACATTTGTTGTGAGATGTTAGCAACTGTTCCGAAAGATGATGAAAATGAAAGGGAAGGGAATTCAAACGCTCTGACAATTAAAAGAACTTTCCACTACAAAGTAAATTTATTTCAAGTGAACTTAAAATGTTCAAAATAAACACAAAAACGCAATGAACGTTAATGAAAATAACTAAATACTACTGTTAACGTTTCTTTTCACAACAAAATATACAGAATACTTTTATCTTCTCGGTTGTTGTATTTGGTAATTTTGTAGTGTTCTGTATGCTGTGCAGTGTAATTTTGGGCGCCTTTATAATATGTGGACTGTCGTAGAAGTACAAATTTTTATTTGAGAGTTGATAAGAAATAATTCTATCTACGTCTTAGAACAAAATTTGGAGGTTGGTATTTGTAAGACACAGAGTTAAATTGAACTGAAGTAGAATGTATTTTACTTAGTTTTCAGCATTGCATAATCATAAATATCAAGTGATTTGTGTGCTTTACTGTGAGTTTATTTTTGGAAAATACATGTAAATATGAATTATATTGTTTCATAGAAGTATTTGGTATATTAGGTTTTCTTTTAAATAAAATATCGGTTACTCTTGTAGAAGGTACTGATTGGCTATTCCTCTATATCTTATAATCCGATTTGTTTCAAGGTTGTAACGATTGCAATATATTTATCAACATATATAACTTATTATTTCACCTTAAGCCTATGTTGACCTAATATATCGATATTATAACAGTTAGTGCAGTCAATAACAGAGCGCTTCATTGTGATGCTTGAGAGCTGCAACGGCACGGAGGCCGTGTATACACAGTATCCAGGAAGTAATTTAGTAATCCCCCCCCCCTAAATAATTGAGTAGGAAATACCACCTTGTTTCATCCGCATAAGCTGCCCTGCACCTGGGTAAGGTACCGGACAAAATATCGCTCCCACCCGTCACCCAACAACTCGTTAGTTAAATATAAAAGGTAATATTTCAATCCACCCACTGTGTACGAATAAGCAACTAGAGCATTGGCATATGCCCCTCGTAGGGTTTTAGTTAAGACTCTATCTGGGTTTTCTAAAATTGCTTGCAAATCAAAATATTTAGTAAACCTGAGGACAGCTTGGTTAAACAAGAATATTGCCCAAACTTTCAATCTGCGTAATATAACGTTTAGTGCAATTAAGTGCAAATTTTCCAAAATAATTCCATATAACATAAATATCAACAACTAACTTACCATATACTTTACAATATACTTTCATTACTATAAAAATCTATTTAATTTAGTGCCTTTATGTGCATTTAACCCGTTACGAGCCATAAACACCAATTCACTCAATTCATTACAGAAAAAACAAACACTTCCCATGAAAATCGACCACGTGTCTCTTTCGTTACCAAAGAACCTAGTTCTAACAGTTCCTATTTAATTTTAACTTGTGTGCAAATACTTGGTAAAGGAAAACCACTACTACTCCGCTGACCTAGGGAAATTTTGTGTTTAAAAAATAGTAAGTCCGAAACTGGTTACAATCCCCATTAACTGATCCATCTTTGGCCCGTATTTTATCACATTACAAAATATAAACAAATTAATTCCTTGCCAAGCAGCAATTGATTCTTTGCAAACTGCCCAGAAAAGCAAGTGACGAATTCGAAGAATTTTAACTGTAGAAAATCTTTCCACACAATATACGCAAAATACAGTTGTAGCATTCAGAAGAAAGCAAATGACACCCAGTTACTGTCTCCATAGGACACAATATCTTCACGAAAAAAATCCATAAAGTAACTAATCATTAAATAACATTAATATCAAATCAATTAAAGGAAATTCAATAATATTTAAGAGTCACGAAATGTAGATACGTAACCCCGAACAAAAATGTCATGGTGAAGGGGACCAGAATCACCATTACTATTCTGAGGCTGAGGATGAATGACATCGGCAAGGCTCAGAGATGGACAGAGGACGACAACTCTACACCTCTAAAACATGTCAAGAAATAGTAGCAGATGGTTCATGGATTCTCCTGGGGTAAAATATTCCGGAGGTAAAATAGTCCCTCAATCGGATCTCCGGGCTCGGACTGCTTCACGCTGCTCCAAGAACAGGATTAAGAAAGCTTTAAAATAGAAAAATGGAACGTACAAACGTTATACCAAACGGTCGCTTTTCAGGTGGTGGTACGCGAGAATGAGAAGTAGGAGCTAGACATATTAGCGATACAAGAGGTTCGGTGGGAGGGTCAAGATAGCATCCAACAGGGCAAGTACACTTTCTACTACGGGGGAACACAGTCTCACGATTTCGTAACAGGATTCCTAATTAAGAACAGTATCCTTACCGCGGTGCAGAACATTGAGTTCGAAAACGAAAGACTATCGTACGTTACGATACGTACTCGATGTGGCAACACGGTTTTAATAAATGTCTATGCTCCGACCGAGGTGACTAATGATAACGACAAATATATGTATATTTTACAATGAGCTAGAAAGGCTGTTTGAACGAATTCCGAAGTATAATTAGAAAATTGTGTTGGGTGATTTCAATGCAAAAGTATGGTGAGAAGAAAAATATAGACCTATAGGCAAATACAGCCTTTACGAAAAGACCAACAATAATGGAGAAAGACTGATAACTTTATAGATTTCGAAAAACCTATTAGTATTAGAACACAAAGATATACACAAATACACATGGGTATCTCCGGACGGCTAAACTGTCAACCAGATCGATCATGTATTAGTAGATAGACGAAGATACACCAACATAATGGACGTTAGGTCGTACAGAGAAGCGGAAGGTGGCACCGACCATCATCAATTAATGATCGCAAAAGTAAGGGGAGAGTTATGCATGGCGAACATAGAAAGCAAGGAGTCAAAACAACTGAAATTCGAAGTGAAACGATTAAATAATACGAGCATAAAAGCAGATTACCAACTCGAACTCTCAAATAGGATCGAAATCCTAGCCGACTCGAGTAATAATGATGATGACAATAATAATGAAATTGATATAAGTACGATGTGGGATGTAATTCGTGAAACAGTTAAGAGCGCAGCGAAGGAACGTGTAGGTGAGAAGAAGCAACAGAAAACACATCTTGGCTTGATGAAAAATGCCTTAAGCTTCACGAGGAACGAAAACAAGCAAGGCAACGATGGCTAAGTAATAAAAGCGAAGCAAATACCAACCACTACAGTAACGCGAAACGAAACGTTACACGCGGGTTCAGAAAGAAAAAGCGAGAATATCTGACGAAGAAAATTCAGGAGATAGAGGAAAACGGAAAGACAAATAACATACGAGATCTATACAAAAGAGTAAAATCGCTAAGGAAAGGATAGCAGCCGAGGTTAGGAATGATTAGAAATGAACGTGGAGATATTCAGGTAGATCTGACTAAAATTATCGATTTGTGGAAAAGTTATTTCGACAAACTTCTTAATGTATACAACAAGAATTAAGAGAGGAATTTGAAATCCATACCTCAGAACCGTGGATTCCCGAACCTAGTGAGACCGAGATCGAAATATCGGTAAAGAAATTTAAAAAATTCAAATCACCAGGAATATACAATATTCCAGCCGAATTAATTAAAGCAGAAGGAGTGGCACTAATCAAGGAACTACATAAATTGATAAGTCCTTTGTGGAGAAAGGAGGAGCTCCCAGAGGAATGGAAAACCTCAATAATTGTTCTAATTTACAAAAAAGGCGATACATAGGAGTGTAATAATTATCGCGGAATCTCGTTACTTACAACATGTTACAATGTATTAAGTAATATTATGTTAACACGCCTAAGTGTATACGTAAATGAAATATTTGGAGATCACCAATGCGTATACCTTCTGCTAAGATTCGTATACGATCTACTTTCATTTCGTTTATTTATTGAATTTGGCTATGACTCCGGTGAGTTCATTACTGTCAAATACTTCTTGTTCACATGATCTGGAACAAAATGTTGAGAAGGGGAAAACTTTATGATGCGCATCCGTATTTATCGCAATCTGTTAATTGGTAGAAATGCGCACAAGTGTACAGTTTATTTGAACAGTATATTTGTTAGCTTAATTGGTCTAAAAAATCCTAGCATTAGTAGTTCCTGAGTCGAAAGTTGTCGACAGACGAACAGAGCGGGTGCATAAGGGTGATTCTACATTAGGTTAAATTTCTCTACGCGCAAATGTCGGTGCGGACTGTCTCAAAACGACGAAATCATCGGTCGTTTATTTCTTACTGCGAACTTTGAAAACATAAAAGAAAACTAAGGGTTATATTCGCATAATTAATTACTGCAGAAATTACTATATTTGTTGGCAGAATGTAATACAATAGGTTGAAACACACACACACGAAAGAAGAAACATATAAGAGCCAAAATGATTTACATTTGTTGTTTTAATCAATTTGCAATATTATTGGTAACACTGGTCATAGGGTTGCCTTATTCTATAACTACGGATGGTCTAGGATTCAACATACGTTTCAATATGTACTCACATAGCACGGAATATTTCCGGTATATTTTTAAAACATTTTCTTTATTTTTCGAAACAGTTTGTTTTTCTGCAAATGATTGAAAAAAGTTTAAACAAGTATTTTCTTTCATACTTGAGAGAATTTTAACGCCTGTAGGTTATTTTGTAAATGTTTCCATCAATGATTATTTTTAAAAATTGAGTTCACAATACAAACTCCAGTATTGTCTCAAGGTTTTGCTTCAATGTGCTTAGAACTAAATCCATACACATTTGTCGTCAACATGTATAAGGACACTTTTCATAAAGTTATGTTTAACAGCATTAGGGCATTTTTGAAGTTTATCAACGTAGAATTTCGAGGTTTATCCCATAAAGTCAATCAAAATAATTTTAGTTCTCAGTCTCTGGTAATGCTGTGAACAGTGATAATAAAAACATTGCAAAATGATTGAGACGGATATAAATAATTTCGAATATTTTACATGTATTTGTGTGTTTACGTACTGCAGCGCATTGTGCCAACAGCTATACTAATTTCTTCAGTTATCAATGACATATATATTCTCTCTGTCTCGTTTTTTATTTTCAAAGTTCGGAGCAGCAAAGAAACAGCCGCTCATTTCCCTGTAATGGGACAGTCTTCACCAACATGTGCACGTACAAAAATTTAGCCTAATGTAGACTCACCATACTTCTAAAGCCTAAAATAGACGGAAACGTACACTGCAAACAAATGATTGCGTTAATTCAACACTTTTCGATGTCTCAGGGCGACCACCACTATTTGTATTACAACAAACATGATGATTCCGGTGATTGTTCACTGCAATTGTGCTAGTATGACACCTTGTGCTCTGTTGAATTAGCATTAACAAGACATCCATTGCATTGAATCACTCAAACCAACACCGTTTGTTGTATTGATTTAACACCAACAAACAAGTGCTGGTCGTCCTTGGGCACAGAAAAGCGTTTAATCAACAGAATATTTTTTTTCTAGGTGTAGTTTTCGCTTACAGGCTCAGAAACTAAAACATTCACAGGGTATACTCTGTGAAAATTCTAGGACTACAGCACTGGTTAACATTAACCATGGTAAGATGCTAATAATGTAAACAAGGCATTATGCTATTTCATGTATCCTTGTGTATACTTTAAAAAATATCAATTTTCTATGTAGTAATCTGATATGAACATACAATCAGCATAGTGTAAGATAGTGCATAATTATGTTCATGTTGATACAACAGTTTATTTTATATTATTTATGACATTGGTTACGCAGTGTGTAATTTAGCGGAACAAACACAGACGTCACATAAATATGTTAAGAATAATATGACTTGCAAGTACTTTGCCGAGTGTGTGATTTTGCACATACAAGGAGGTCGTCCAAACAGGAATTGTAAATATTCATTGAGCTCACACTCCTAAGTCGCTCGCCTGAGATCGTCGTTGAGCTAGTCGTGTGATGAAACCGGCCATAGATCGGAAATTGAAAGATTAAAATTTTCGAGTAGTCACCAGGACAGAACTAAGTTTGCGAACGTTTACCCAGATTTAGGGATTGATCAATCAAGTTCGGGAACATAAAGTGCACACTTCGTGTAAGGTCACGAGCTAAGTGCACAGGACTTTGCATTCGAACTTTTTAACTCGATAACTCCAAGATACTATAGACACTGAAACCACCTTATTAAAAGTCAGAACTATTGATTCTTTAAGGTCTCACTTTTGCCAAAACTTACTTATTTGAATTTGTTGAGAAATGTTCAGTAAAGGTAAATTTAGTAGAGACAATTGGCTACTTGCCAAAATACAAAATTTGTGGAACGTTGACTTTTGGAAATGGAATAAAGTGAGTATTATTTCTTTATCATGATGACCTTTTGCCAAAATAACTATTTATAAGCCAATAGAAATTAGTCAACTGAATGTCCGACAATAACTGTAATTGCCAAGGTACTATTTACTTTCGCCCTAACTTCTAGTTTTACCAGCCATTGCCGGATAGGCTAAAATTGAGAGGAAACGGGCACAATAACAATAGGTTCAGTAATTCCTAGTTTTAAGGACCAAACGATGGCAGCACCACTTATTTATAAATGACCGTTTCTCAGCTTATTTCATTATTTATATGATGAATCCAGTATATATATATATTGTAAAAGGCCCTCCTTCTTCTCACTGAATATAATTACCGTCACAATTTGTAATCAATGTGCGGCCGAATTAATAAACTGTTTGTTTATTGGAAGAACCTCCACATCTTAAATATATAATTAAATATCTCAGGGCGTCAGTTTGGGTCCGATACTTGGGCTTTGCTGAAAAAACGGAAACTAACTTGAAGACCAACTTTAGTGCCCCAAGTCTACGCCGTAGTGTGGGCTACACCAGTTTGACGTACAGGTCCTAGAGCAAATTATTAACAGAAGCTTCGGAGCTTTTCAGCCACCAGAAGTTCTGCCAATAATTCTCCGAGCTGAAGACGAAGAAAAAAGCAAATAGCTATTTAAAAATGATTTATTAAAGAGAATTGTCTCTACATGAGGATCTCTGAATCAAGATTTTTTTTTTCAATTTGCCATGGTGAAGCCTTGGCAACACCCACTGAAAGGATTACGCCCTTTTTATGGGAAAAGCTTTGACGGATAAGGCGGGATGGATGAGTTGGAGCTGGTCTACGAGGTTTTAAGGAGCTCATTATTCTTTATTCTTTACCAAATTTGGATCGTTACGATTTTGCATCGTAACCATTCACTTACGTGGGATGATAAGAAACTTCAAATATATGTATATGATAAATGATATATAAAAAATGAATTCAGAAAGTGCTTGCACGCCACAATCACAACATTCAGGGAAGTTAGTGTAGACGAATGAATGTTATCTTCTGTCCCCGGGGCGACACGGGGCGCTGATGGGAGACAATGTGAGCCCTGTTAGTATTTGATGGATTACTGTGCACGTGATGGAAGTATGTGATGAGGCGGGTGCGGAGTGGCGAGTGGTGTGAGTTCGGGAATGTGGTGATGATTTGGGGGAAGAGAGGAAAGGTAGATACTGAGATGAAGTGATAGTGGATTGTCGATTAGCTGCTGGCGAGGATGAGCATGGTACGTGGCGTTATCGTATAACGTGTCTAACAACAGTGGGTGGTAATCTTCATAACGACTTGTGATGTAGCGGGTGCGTAAGGTTTCTAAATGAAACAGTATATTGGGTATAGTGACTCGTGCGTAAAGGTCTGCTGTTGGGCTGGGGAGTTTTATTCGGTAAGCAATACGGAATGCGTGTCGTTCGAGGATTTTGAGCTTATTATAGAATGAGGATGATGCTGCAAGCCAAGCTGGATGCCCATAGGTTAAGACAGGTCTTAAAAATGCTTTGTAGGTATTGATGATAGTGGTTGGCGCTAGACCCCATGTTGTGCCTGTAAGTCTTTTAAGGAGATTTAGACGGTTATAAGCTTTTGTGGTGATCTCTTTTAGATGTGGTTTCCATGTTAGATGATAATCAAAGATAATGCCTAGGTACTTGACGGTGTGGGATGGTTTGATTCGTGTTTGGTGTACTGTAAGGTGAAGTTTCGAAGGGTTTCGTTGAACACGGGAACGTTGTTTTGGTGGTAAGAAGACTATTGACTGTGTTTTAGCAGCATTGATTGTTAGTTTCCAAGTAGAGCACCAGGTGGTAAATGTGTCGATTGCTGTTTGCATGGCACGGTTGATTTGCTGAATAGTTTGAGCTGTGACTAAAAAGGCTGTGTCATCTGCATATTGATAAAGGTGGACGGATGCTGGTAAAGGTGGAAGGTCTGTGCAGTACATTATGTAGAGTAATGGGGAGAGTGCTGAACCTTGTGGAACTCCTGTATGTAAAAATATGGGAAAAGAGCTAGTGTGGTTAATGGTGATGTATGCGAGACGTTCAGTAAGGAAGTTGTAAATGAATCTGATATATGCTATTGGTAGATGAAAGCTAAGTAATTTCCAGATAAGTCCTGCGTGCCATACTTTGTCGAAAGCTTTTTCCAAATCAAAAGGAACGAGGCATGACGGTTTGCAGGTATTGTAATGGTTGGTGATATGAGTGGAAAGACGGAGAAGTTGGTCCTGGATACTGTAGCCGGGGCGGAATCCTGCTTGGTGTGTTGGTAAAAGGTTTCGGTCTTGTAGGTGAATATGGAGGCGTTTTACTATAATACGTTCAAGGATCTTGCTTAGGGTGGAAGTGAGTTGGATGGGTCGGTAGGAGCTTATTTTGTCAGGAGGCTTGCCGGGTTTGAGAAACATTAAGGTTTTAGAGGTTTTCCACTGTGCTGGTATGTATCCGGATCGCAATACAAAGTTGTAGATGACTGCTATAAGTTGAAGTAGGCGATAAGGTCCTTCCTTAATATGGCGGTATGTGATGCCGTCCTGGCCTGGAGCGGTATTTTTCTTTCGAGCGGTGGTGCTGACTATTTCTTCGACGGTTATAAGTTCGGTGAGAGGTTTGTCATTCCTGAGACGATGATCTGAGTTTGGTTGTAGTTCTGGTGATGTAATGTTCAGTTTATTCACCGGATGTGTCCTGGCCATGATATTCTGCTGAGGTGTGAAGATTTCCTGTAGATACTTTGCAAAGGCATTGGCTTTTTCCTGATCAGTTTGAATCGGTTGATTGTCTTGAAGCAATGGGTATGTTGTAGTTGTCGTTTTTCCAGTGAGGAGGTTGAAACGTTTCCAGAATTTCGTCGGATGTGCTGTGTCTCGGAGTTGGTTACAGGTCTTCACCCATTGTCTAAGTTTGTATGCTGTTATGTAGTTTCGAACTGATCGCTGTAGTTGCCTATGGAGTTGCAAAGCTGCCGGGTTTCGAGTTCTTATGTAGTCTCGGAAGGCTTGTCTAGAGCGTTTAACCTGTGCGAGATATTCCGGTGGTAATTTTGGCTTGTATGGTGTTGTTGTAGATGTTGGTATGTTCTGTGCTGAAGCTGACTGAATAGTTTCGGTGATGGTTTGTAGCGTCTGGTACAGCTCTTCTCGTTAGTTGGTTCCTCAACGTTTAGCAGTTTGTCGTTGATGAAATTTCTGTACTGGTTCCAATTGGCGAGATCGTATCTTGTGATGATTCTTGGTGGGGGTAGGTCAGGTTGTTGGGATGGTTGACGGTGTAGAGTAAGTTTGATGGGTACATGGTCGCTTCCTACAGTATCCAGGACTTCTAGGTGAGAGCGTTGGATAAGGTTAGGGGAAAGGATGACTATATCTGGGGTAGTTTGTGTAATCGGACGGGTAGACTTGGGTAATTGTTGTAGTATGCCGTTCGTATTGTTGCTGATAAAATTGGTGAACTGGTTTTTCTGTCTATCGGATCTACTATGAATATTGATATCTGCCATAATTATGAATGCTTTGAAGTTATTAGAGATATACTGAAAAAATTGTAATGGTATGGGATGGCCTGGACGAACATAGATGGTGATTAAGGTTACATACAGGTTCTTGAAGTATAGTGTGGTAAGGATATGCTCTGGTAATGCAAGTTGTGGAATAGAATGGATGCGATGAGGTATTGATGGTTTGAAACCTAGCGCTGCCCCTCCATTAGCTCTTAAAGCCGGAATATTGCTTGCCTGATGAATGAATTTATAGCCAGAGAATTTACAGGATGATTGTGGTGGAAGGTGTGTTTCATTTAGTAGAAAAGCCTGTGCTTTTTCTTCCAGCAATAAGGCTTCAAATAATGGCTTATGAGTATTGAGTGAGCTAATGTTCAAGAATAATATTACAATATCCATATTCAGTTGTGTTGGCTTGGTGTTTCCCATGGATCTGGACTTATGGAAGGTGAAGCTACGAAATGAACGTATGGTCTTGAGTATGTGGCATGAAAAGTGACTTGGAATACTTGTTTGGCTGCAGTTTGAATCTGTTGTAGTATATGTGAACGATGCGCTGGTTGGATATTTTGGAGTGTAAGGGTGATGAATGATAATATTTGATCAACAGTTATGGGTTTGATGAGGATGGGGTGTTTCTCTTGAGCACTGGTCATGTCGTGGGTTTGATCGTGGACTCTAAGTGGAACTACAAGGTCTGGTTTCGTTGGTTCGGGTTGAGGTCGGGCCTTACACTGATTGCTATAGGTGGGATGATTTTGTTGGCAGGTGGAGCATTTTGGTGGTGACTGCATGTTTACACTGACGAGTAGAATGTGGTCCGGAACAATATCCACATTTTGGTTGGTTTGTGCACTGGTTTGTCGAGTGAGAGTTATAACTTTGGCATTTTTCACACCTGATGGGCATTGGTGGTTGTGTGCGAGAAGGCTCTACACGGTGTCTTTTTCTGTAGATATAAGCGCCGAGTGTGAGGAGGTCGTTTACTGTCTCGTGTGATTGTGTAAGTACTCTTACAAGATAAGTAGGACCAGCTTGACATTTGATTCGCATTACTTTAGAAAATTCGTACTCCTCCTGTTTGAGCTCTTCCGTAATTTCCTCATCAGTCCACGAAGGATCTACACCGTAGATGACAACAGAGAGAAGTGGTGGTTTCCGTGGTGGAAGTGGTTGTTTAGTGCGTTTATCGTTTAAGCTAGTCATGGTTGCGGATGGACCAAAGATTTCTAGGGTGAATTTGTTACGTATAGATGTTGATTTGATGATCCGGGTCCGGTGATTTGATGATCATCCCGTTTCGTGTAGGTATGATTTGAGTAATGGTTTGGCGTGGTACGTATTTACAGAGTTGCATGAGAATTTGCTTGGCATTCTGATATTTGGAGTCATACTTGCTGAGAAGAAAAGAATGTATAGTTGTACTGTTTACTGATGTAGAGTCTTCAACGGTCATTTGATCAGAATCGTTATCACTATCGCTGTTTGTTTGAGTGTGTTGTTTCTTAGGTGGTGGTGAATTACTTGGTTTTCTATCTGTGGAGTTGACCGGAGTGCGGGACCGAGAGCGAGATGTTGCTGCTTCGTCTATCCGCGATTTTCTGCCAGTAACCGTGCGCCATGGACCATGTGTTGGAACCGTTTGCGGAAGTCCGGGGTGCTTGCCGTCCGACATATTGATAGTCTGTCCGGGGGCCGAAGCCCGTGAAAACAAAAGGAAGGTAAAAACGAGAAGCAAAATGAGTGATGAAATGATCAGTCTCTGTGCAATGACTGCTCCTCGAACTAACTGCACCCTCCGACAATGAAAATTGCCGTCAATCCTAAATTGACCGTATACGTAATAATCTCTTTCGTGCGTATGCTACACGAAGTCCTCGTAACTACGCTAACGAATCAATGTTAGGCTAAGTTTAGTTATGTGAATCAAGAAACCGAACATGGCTTCTTAACCTCCTTGGTACTATTCAATTGCAACATATTTATTTATACAGGAAATAATTACTTTA